>LPNX010133646.1:0-14775 GCA_001517045.1 Pseudotsuga menziesii
AAAATATATGAAGTGAAAGAATAAACCTATCTATGTCTTGAAGAAGCAAACTTAGCACTAAAATAGTGCATTTGTTTTGTTTAGTAGTTCCATAGCTCCTTAGTCATGAACAAAACTAAGCGGACACGCACAATAAGCCCATACATTACTTTGAATTAAAGAGTTTAATGGACATTAGTTCAGAGTGAACTGTACATTGGCTAAACCTTGTCAAAATTAATTACAGTGTGAAACGTTAGTATATATATAAAAAGGAGTTGAGTATTCCTTCAATCCTATATGGATGTCAATGTACATGAAGCTCAAATATATAAGGAATGATACCTTCACCTGCTTATATTATATATTAAGACAAAGTGCTTTACTAGATGAGCTTTTGGTAATACATGAAAGTGCATATTCAAGTTGAATTCCATGGTAACTTTCTTCCAGGAAACCCATTAAGCTCGACATATGAAACTTTTGAATAAGGAAAGATATTCACAATCATTTTTTTGGTTTTGTTACTAAATAATAAACAATTAAGTAGATTTGAAATCCCTTTGCCAAGGATTGGAAAATGAAGAAAAATAAGAAATTTCTACATTCATGGAATTTTATATGGTTGGAAATTTTTTATTGAGCAGGAATGAAAACCTTTTACAAGTTTGATGTAAGGTGTTGGCTCATAAATCCATCATCAAATTTCCAAACTACGGATAAAAGAAAGAGTTTTATATTTACAAAAGTTTCTATGGTTGGAAAATTTTATTTTGCAATTTATTTAATCATAATTTTTATGGTATAACACCAATCCGAGTTCAAAAGCAGTCACAAAAATTAAAATAAATAGAAAAAATAAAGAATTTTTATCAATATTGCAGTTACACTTTGGGCATGTTCAAATATTAAATGTTATTCTATGAAATTAATAGAAAAAACTGAAAACAATAGTCTTTGCCTACGATGGGGACTAATAAAACTCCATTTAAGGTTTTGTAAAGCATTAAATAATGATTCATTTCATCAAAACATTGGGCAAAATGTGATTTTGAATAAACTACCAAGTCTTGTGACTTGTGATTTATGCACCGACTACCATCAATCCTCTTCACTTGATTTACATGCTCTTTATATCATGACAAGGAGGGCCACTAAAATGTTATGTCTAAAAGTTCAATGATTTGGACCAAACAACCATTTTTTCCCTAGAATCCAAGGTTTTTTATTTTGCAAAATTAGAATGTAACTATGTTTTAATCCCAATTTTGATGGTAGAAATGGATTTAGCACCCTCAAAACTCATGGGGCACCCAAAATTCCAAAACTTGACAATTGTAACCTAGACTTTTAAAAATTCCAACCATATTTTTATCAAAATCCTGTCGAAAAAATCAACCTATTTCGTCCCAAACCATAGAACTTTTAGACTATCCGTATTAGGAACACTACTAAAGTAAAATAGGGCATATTACCCCAAAAAAACGTTTATGAGACAATGTGGTCAAATCTTGCTTGTTGTAGTTGGTAAAATCACATGGGTGGGTATAGTTGCAACTATTTTGATAATTATGAAAATTTTGTAAATGTATATAGTGTTGAAGTACACCGATAATGGTAACAACTTATTTTTGACACCATTTTGTAATTATTTATGTAATGATGCTTTGGATAGATACCAAAATCTATGGTCCTGAAGATCATGACTATTGCAAATGGTGTACATTATAGATAATATAAAAATTTATGACAGTTGCAAGTGAAGAAGGGTGAAGAAGAGACTGGGGCTTATGATTCCATGAGTAGGAGAAGTAAAATAAGGGGCTAAGGAGAGATGACCCTAATTGGTTTTAGCCCAAGTTCTTAGGTGTACTTGTCAATATTGGTTAGGAGTTTAACCCAAGACCCATAAACCATGTTATGGGTGATTAATCATTACTTAATTATCTTCAGATGGGATTAAAAAGTGGAAACGTGGCCTCCTCGGGATGATACACATGGTAAGTAAGAATAATGCATATATAATGTGACGATTGAGTTAGAGACCCATTCATTCTATCATTCAACCAGTGAATCCATCATTTCAACTAGTCTCTAGCCGGTACATCACAAGAAAATAAGAGAGGAGAACCTGAGTTCCATACCAATTCATGCCAATTACCCTAAGAACCTAGTGCTAATGGGTGTGGTGTCCTTGTGAGAGGAACTTGGATTGTAGCTAAGGTCATTGGAGTCCCATCATGGAGATTCCCTTTCCAACCTGTGTTGGAACATTAGAAGGGAATGTAGACAACCTAAGGGACTCAGGTGTTAAAAACAAGGTCACATTCCTTGTCTTGAGTAGGTTGATGGGAAATGAGTGCTAGTGGATTAGGAAAATTGTGCAGGGGTTTTCTACACCATAGTGTTGCATGAACTGAAATTGGTATGAGAGATTGGTACTTCACCCTTTATGGATTGATAGCCCAAACTCAAGGGTGGCATCTGTCATAGAAAGAATAAGTGTGATAGAGTGCATATGGCTAGGAGGAACATCCTTAACTTGTTGCTAGTTGGAGGACCATTTACCATAAAGCTAAGTGTTAATTACGCTTTGAATTTCATTGTTTATATTGATGTCATGTATTTATTTAATTGTTGTTTATGAAAATGTATACGTGCACTGAATTAATGGCCATTTTATGTATGAATGCATAATAGGAATGCATGCATACCATAGAATGAGTAATTTAGATGAATGGAAGCTATTTATTTACTTCCCTTTTTAAATAATCTCATGATAAGTCAATGGATTTTTACATAATAAATATGAGGTTTAGGGATTATAACCAAATTCGAGTATGCCATCACCTCAACGGTGTTAAAGGGGTGGTTGGGTACATTACACTGGTATTCCTCAGGTAACCAATCGGGTTTCTAATTTCATCTGCACAATGATTTATTTCCATATATGGATTTAGTGAGGGTGGTTGGGAGTTAGGGTTTGTGTTTGGATCATGGTCAGTTTTACATTTGAACAATAGCAAAATAATTTTACAAATAATTTATATTAGTATAATTTAACAAATATAAATATGACATTTGGAATAAAACCTATCTCAAAATAAGAAATTATCCATTGAAAATGTTGAATTCCAATGATGTCAACCTCCCTCATGCTTGTTGAGGTATGAAGTTTTTTTAGGGGTTGTAGGATATAAATAGGCGAAGATTCCTAAGGCATCTATAGGTAATTTAGATGGTCTAGGGAGATGATGCATAAGTATTAGTCCTTGGAGGCAAACATATACTTAGAAGAGTATGGGAAGGAAACCTTAAATCCTAATTCAATCGTTTGCACGAGGAAGGATTTGGAGGAGATTTGGGGTAACACCATATTACTATTTAGTCCAAGGATTGATCATGTGGTAATAAGAGGAAACTTGTTAGGGGTGAAAATTGGTTTTTGATGGACAAATAATTCACCACTAGCAAGAACATGCTTATGTTTTTCATGGGATGGTGGGTAGGAATCACACAGTGCTAAGTTTAATGAGCTCGACAACCCAATGACACTTAACATATCCATAGAACAATCAAAAGACAATTATTTTAATCCATGTAGATGCAATTGTTGTGAAGTTTAGAGAGCTCAACTTAGGTTAAAATGGTGAAAAAAGGTTGGATGGTATAAAGGAAGGAGAGAAGGGTAGCGGGTTAGTATCGGAGGAAAAATAGGAGGTTTGTAGGGAGGCTAAAGAATCAGATATTGGCATATGAAAGATGTGTTCTATGGATAAGAAGAAGTGCATTAGACCTAAACCATAGAATATTAAAATGGTTGTGGGACACGAGGTCGAGATGGTAGAAGTGAAAGTTATTATGGCATAGGCCTTGGTACGTCTTTTTATGGTTAAAAGTGTCAAGTTAGAGACTCTTAAAGGTGCATGGTTGATAGAAAACTAGGTTCCAATTCTAGGCTACCTTCAATCATTTTATATTTTGATTAGAGGTTGGATGATTTTCTCAAAGAAGAATGCAGAGGATGTGTTATTGATTATGATAAAAGAATGGGTATGGGGCCCTTTGGGTCTAGTTCTGAAGAGACGAGATCTGGGTTTTGACCTATTAAGGGAACCAATCTACATACAAAAAGTTTGGGTGATCCTCCTAGGATTCCCATGGGTTATTTTGCATGGAAAAATATTAGAAAACATTGACTATACCCTTGGATGATTTATAGCACTAGAAGAAGGATAGGAGATTAAAATCAGAAAGCGTTTGACTCAAATAATGGTTGAACTTGACTTAAGAAAGGGGCTACTAACTGAGCTCAAGGTAGGATGGGGAAATTGGACTTTTATTTGGAATATTAATTATTAGAAGCTCCCTTTTCCATGTAGCTTCTTTCATGATTTAGGACACATAAGGGACCAATGCTTAAATTAAGGTCAATTTCATATAAGACCAAAGAGGATATGGGTAAAAAATACCAACGATTTGGGGGTTTAAAATAAATTTCTTTAGATAGAAAAGGATGATGGAATGAAGAATAGAGAAGGAGGGGTTACAAAAAAGGCAAGTTCGTATTTAAAATAAATAAATAAATAAATGATCCAATTTCCTAAAAAAAAAAATGGATCTTGCTCTTCCTATGAAAGGTATGATTTCCTTATGTCCTACTCTATCCAATCCTGGAAAGAAGAGTAGTATGGGTGGTTTAGATGCTAAAGAAGTTAAAACAAAAGAATCTTTATCTTCCTCCAATCATAATTGGGCAAATGTTATGGATTATGTTGAAAGGTGTTCAATGAATTTAAGATTATAGTATGACAAAAGGGTTTCATATCCTCAATTAGATGATAATATAGGGGTAGTTTCTCATAAACCTTAGTCCTATCTATCCATTGGGATAAGTCAAGTAGGAGACCCATGACATAAATATGTCATTTTTAATTATGAATTAAAGGAGTCCTTACTTCCCCAACTTAGTGACCATAAGAAACAAAGTGGGTTGTCTCCTATTAAATCAACCTACCTTTTGAGGTCTAAGAAGAATAGATCAAGGAAGGTTGTGGGTATAGAAGGGGGATTTCCTTGGAAAAAGGACATAATTCCAAATTAGGGAGAAAGTTACATATTTCATTACACACAAAAAATAATTAGAGAAAACATATAGTCTACCATAGATAGGGCCCTTAGAACAGGGAATACCTAGCTTAAAGTGACTTTCTGATTCTTTTGACATTTAATTCTTGGGGGATAGGGGGTTCACACAACCTATTATCCCTTACAAATTTATTATATATAAACTAGATTTAATTATGATACACAAAAATATGGTTCAAGACAAAGGCTATTGATGTTCTACCATATTTGTTAGAGGATTAGATTTTTTGTTCTATTAATGTTGATGGGTTATCGAGAGGTTTGGTAATCAAATGGATTAATTGATTCAATCATATATCTTCTTCTATTGTGAGATCGAGTATCCTTGTAGATATTGTAGTTAAATATATAAGGTTAGACCTAAAATTTATTAACATCTATGGTCCTTACTCTAAAAGAAATCCATATTGGGAGAACCTAGTGGATTCTAAGATCTTAAGGGGAAATAATGTGATCATTGGGGGGGATTTAAAATTGACTTTATCTCTCAAATAAATATGGGGGGGAACTTCTAGGTAGGATCCCTTGGGGTTTTTTTGTTCACTTGTTTGAATGTCATCCCCTAGTGGATATATAACCTATTAAACTAGTCCCAACATAGAGGAATGCCGAAAGGAAAAGAGAGGGGATTCCCAAGAAGCTAGATAGGTTTTTACTGGAAAAAACAAATCAGCGATAATATAAATCTAAAATCATGGTTGATTTTTGGGGGTTTATCATAACATCTTCCAGTTATTCTTAAACTGGAAATGGAGGACTAGATTCCATCGAGCCCTATGAAATTCAATCATGCATGGTTGTTGGAGGAAGAGTTAAAGGACTTTATTATCTCACGCTGGACAATTGTGAATATAAAAAATATGATTATACAATGAAACACTTTGTTGATAACATTAAGAGAGTTAAAGGAGTAATAAGAGGATGGGAAAAAACCCTTGCTACCAAGTCACAGGTTGACCTATAGGAGGTAGAATAAGGGATAAAGGACCTATTGAAACATATTTGTTCTAGCATATTTACTGAAGATGATGTAAACTACTTAAAGGACCTGGAAAGGAAAACAGACCTAGGAGACAAGGAAAATATAGCTTGGAGGTTAAAAAAAGACAGGTATAAGGTTTCAAGGAGACACTAATACACAAAAATTCCATAGATATGCAACTATAGGAAACATGTAAAATTATACCTTATGGGAAATAAGGCACTCTAATGGTACTATAGTGAGGTCCCTCAAGGAAAAATAAAAGGCCTGGGGATTACATTTAAAATCTCTCTTCAAGGAACCTAAAGGTGTCAATATAGGAGAGAGCACGACGATATTAAATTTGGTTCCAAGCACAATAGATGAGGACATCAATAAAGATTTGGAAGAAGATATATATCATGTGAGGATTTGTATTTTTTTAAATCCTTTAAGAAAAGGAAGGGTCCAAGTCCTAATGGAATATCAATGCAGATATACCAAGGTTTTTTTCACTTCTTAAAAGATTACTTGTTTAAAGTATTGCAGGAATCAAAGTCTTCTTAGGAAGTTTTACGACATTAATCTAAACCTTCATAGATATAATGTTAAAACAACAATATGTTGTTTCCTTTGAATATTTCAGGCCCATTTCATCGTACAATTTGATTTATAAGCTTATTTCCAAGACTGTCACTAATGGGTTAAGGTATTTTTTTAGGTATATTTTTTGAAGAGTAGTTTGTTTTTTTGTATAATCACCAAATACATGATGCAATGGGGCAAAAGAAGAAATGCATTATATTAAAACTTCAAATATGCATGTCACCATCATGAAAAATAACATATAACAATATCAAATAGTTGTACATCTAGGTGTTATTAATTCAAATGGGTATGAATTTGCAAATGATCAAATGGATTATGGGGTGTATTCAATCAGTTACTTTTGAAGTATTAATTAATGGATCCCTTTCAAGGTTTTTCACAGCTTCAAGGCCTCAAACAAGGTTTATCCATTTCTTTTTATGTTGGTTGCATAATTTCTAAGTCTATTACTGAAGGGCGTCAAGAAAAGGGTGGAATTGAGAGGGCTAAGGCTATCATCTATAGTGACAATATCACATCTTATGTTTGTGGATCATATTATGATTTTTTTATATCTTAGTTCAAGAATTAAGGAAAATGGTTATCAACATGACCAAGTCAATTATTTTGTCCAATTATTTATCTGAAGAAGTGTTAAGGAAAGCTATGAAACTTTTCCCTATGGTTATAAGTGACTTAGAACAAAGGGTAAAATACAATGGATTCCATTTAAAATAAAATAGCTATAGGTTTGAATATTGGATCCGGCTTTACAAAAAGGTGAATCCATAATATTTGTTTGGGTGTACATATGGTTGTCCTAAGGGGGAAGACTAGTAATGCGGAAATATTTGATGGAAAGCATTCCAATCTGCTGGATGGCCATAAACAAAATCCTAAGGGAACTTTAATATAAAAATGTGTTACAAATTCTTATGGATTAGTAAGAGGATCGATGAGGGGATCCCACTGGTTAAGTGGTCAATTATTTTGGTCCCAAAAGGCCTTGGAGGATGGGGTATATATATATATATATATAACACTAATTTACAATGAATCCTTATGGGGAAGGGTATTAAAAACTAAATATATGAAAGGTAGATACACGGAGGAGTTGTTTAGAATAAAGAGAAAGGGTCTAATGGAGGCTCAATTATATGGAAGGACCTAATATATTCCTTAGGCTTAGTCGAGAAATAGACATCTTGGAAGGTAGGGAATGGTCGAAAAGTAAGGATTTAGAAATCCATGGATAAGAGCAAGAGGAATTTACAAATTATATGAGAATCTTATAGTGTTCCTACATGCTACTATTATTTTACATTTAAGAGATGTAGATTTCCAGGGGCCAAATAATGTATGTCCACAAGGTTGGATAACACCAGAATATTTGGAATTGGAGGGGACACAACCAAAAGACTGGGGAAATATGTACACACTCTTAATCATAGTTCCATAAGGTTATTTGAGGAAGAATATGAGCTCTATTGGTAATAAAAACTTACATAGGGAGTCTATACAACCAAGTTAGGTTATGCTGCAAAAATAGAGGAGAATGATTGCAAGGATAGAAAATGGTGGTGGGATCATATCTAGAATTTTCCATACCCCCTAAAAATTCTAGTTTGGCTGACCTTAGCCAATAAGGTACCAATTTTGGATAATGAGATGAAGAGAGGTTGAATAGGACCAGGTAGGTGCATATTGTGCAAGAATGAAATTGGATCAATGTCACATATATTTGTGTCTTTATCTTTTGTTAAGGATGTATGGAAATATTTTACTAAAGGCCTATGGACCAAGTCCATGTGGAACAAAGCTACATTATAGTATTGTTTACTAAAATGATTAACAAATAGGAAAAAATTAGCCTATAAGGAAAGTCTATATCTCTTTGTATTTTAGATATGGTGGGTCAAGAATAAAAAAAAATTCAAGACAAATTTTGTACTATAAGTTGGGTTATTCACAAAAATAGAATGGTTTCTCAAGAACATAAAAGAAGCCTAAAGGAGAAGGGGAATATAAATTGTTGATACCTAGTATTGAAATTAAAGTTCCTTGAGGATATTTTGAAGGAGCAAGTCAAGGAGACCCAACCATTTGTGGAGTTATCTGGGGATGGGGAGATTCTTTATATGGATTCATCGCATTATTTTGATTTAAAATATGGGCAGATGGAGTGGACTCTTAAACGCAGAATTGGAAACCTGAATTTGGTTCCAATAATGAATCTCATTAAGGAGGTCATTGCATCTTTTGAGTGCATCTCCTTCACACATGTTTTCATAGTATTCAATACCCATGTTAATGATTTATCTAAACACGCTCTCATTCTGCAAAGAGGGTACCTTAACTGAACATGAATTCAAAGGAAGCACTCTCCTATCAACAACATAAATCTCATTTCGCAAAGAGTCTGCCTTAAATAACATGGATTCAGAGGAGGAATTTCTAGTCAACAATAAAAATCCATCTTTACTAAGAATTTACATATCATAAAAAAATCCAATCTAGTAGTCAAATAGATATGGTATTCTCTTTTGTATAAAAGTTTGTATAAGGTTTTTGAAAGAAGAGTGATAGTTCATGTTTAGAGTATTGTGGGTCGGTTAGGCTTGGAAAGACTGGATTAAAACTTGGTTACAAAACTTGGGAAACAATATTTAATACTCTTATTTTTTGAAAAGTTAAATGAGTCTTTATAGACAATTGTATGTATATTTAAAAAAATTTAATACAAAGATATTTTTTCTTTAGGAAAAAAAAATATAGACAATTCTGTGTATATTTAAATTTTTTTAAATACAAAGGTTTTTTTTCTTTGAAAATAAAACTCAATCAATAATACTTCATACATAATTATGCTTAAAGACCATGCCTCTTCAAAACCCATGTCTCGATCATCCAAAGCAAAAAACAATTTAGACAAATAGGTTGTAATCAAATAATTTTTATTGCACACAATTAATCACTTTATAATAATAACAATAATAATAATTAATAATTTTTTAAAAATTAATTTTATAATAATAATAATAATTTATTTTTAAATTCACTTAGCCCTCACACCAAAGTGATATATAATGTCACTTTAAAGATAAAAACTCATCTTTAATTTCATTATTCACTCCATTAGAATGACATTTTGGAATGAAATATATTAAACGCATTTTTTTCCACTTTATTGTAGAATGCCACTTTGAAGATGTAACACATTTTTTGTTTTATTCTAGTGTATAATGATAAAATAAAACATATTTTTGTTAAGTAATATCCCCAATTTTGGTTTGGAATGTATTTAATCATAATTATTTAAATATGCTAGAATGAATTCCTAGTGCAGAGCTCAAGGCAAAGGCCAAGGCCCAACTAATGAATGGCTAAGGATGTGTGATGCAAATATCGTTATTTGAACCATGTAGTTCACTTATCATGCTAACTCAAAAATTATGTAAATATTATATTGCATAAATAATAAAATGGTCCAATATGGTTGTGTAAAGAGCACTAGAGGTGTTATGATTCCACTAAAGAGGAAGAGGAAAGAGGGCTTATGGAAGACTAATTTGTTTGTTGACAAGTATCACTGAGAACTCTTCCAAATTTTTCCATGTGATTTAAATGAGATGATTATCTCATTTTGACTATTGAACCCAATCATTGAATGCATGTGTGAGGTTGGTGGGAAAAATCACCTCATGCAGTCACTTGAAGCATGGGGTTGAATTCACTTTTGTGATAGTTATGTCACATGTCAAAATTCAGTCTGTAACTGTAAAGAGTCCTTCTTTGGTCAAAATCTATGTTAGTTGTCTTTTCACCTATCTCATATCCCTTGGAGTCAACACTCATTCTTTCAGTCTCTTATGTAGGTCTACACTATGCAGAGCTCCCCATTGATGTTCAAAACCATTACCAGAATGTGCATAACCAAAAAATTCAAATTGAGATGCAGTATTCATATTTGAAGAGAAAATAGGTGGTTATAGGTGAGTAGAGAGGTTGGTTAAGCTAGGAACCTTTACCCCTTGAGTTATACTACTTTTGAGTTATAATACTTTTGCATGCTTGAGAAAGCACAAATTGAGGCTATAGGTGGTTCTCCAATGGCATACAAATATTTGCATCCTTATATGCATGCACCGAAAGCACCTTGCAAATGGATCACCCAAGAGAGTCGTGGATCGATGAAGGGGATGCCTGAGCCAAGAAAGGTGTTGTTTGGGTACGTATTGTGGAAGCCAAGGCTATGATGGTTGAGTGAGAGCCAAGGCTATGATGGTTGAGTGAGATCCTTGTAGAGCAATGTATGAGAATTTGGCTGAGCATAGAGGGCAGAAGGAGTTGTGGGTTGAGAGATAGAAGCATGTGGATGTTTCCTTTACCTTGGTGGCCTCATAGCCCAGCTTGGGGTGGCCTCTCATTAGAAAAAGTATTGTGGGTTGAGAGATAGAAGCATGTGGATGTTTCCTTTACCTTGGTGGCCTCATAGCCCAGCTTGGGGTGGCCTCTCATTAGAAAAAGTATACTCTGGATAAAGTGCCTTTGATTGAGCTAAAAAATGCTCTTGCACAACCAGTCACTTGGATCTGCATTGCTTAAAGATAAACTTAAACATTCTTTTATTTTTCAGATAAACTTAAACATTCTTTTATTTTTCAATGTTTTTATTTGATGCCATTGATAATTAAGTTGGTATATGTCTACTAGATGTGTGTGGTGCGTGGATATAATTCATTGTGTGGTGCGTGGATATAATTCATTTCCGTTGTGTATTTTTAGTTATGCATTTGCATACATAAATTAAATTTTATGATTCCGACCCGCAATTAATTCATATCCCCGTTGCGTGTTGATTTCTGTCAAATAATGTCACTCACTTATACACTCTATAAAGATACACTCTAGCATAATGCCCCTTTGAAAATGAAACACATTAAACACAATTTAGATTGACACTTTTGAACGCATTTTTTTATTGAGCTCTAATGTATAATGACACTTAAAATGAACACAATTTGACATTTTTTATATCACTTTGAGAGTGAAATATGAGGTTATCACATTGAAAGTAAAATGTGAAAGTGAAATCTGAGGTTATCACATTGAAAATAAAATTCACATTGAAAATTAATTAAAAGGAACCTTAATACGAGAATGCTCTCATAACTTATCACATCAAAAACGTTAAATATAAACACACATTTTTCATTTGTTTTCACTTTTAAATGAAATATGACACTTCGAAGATGAAACACGTGATTTTGACACTTTGAAGATTAAACACATTTTTTTCCTAAAATATAATTCTTTTAACTTATAAATTAGTATGAGAATGCTCTCATAACTTATGACATCAAAAAAAATATATAAGAACTGTCATAAAACAAATATAAGAATGGTTCTCCTAGATCCAAATAAAATTAAAATTAAAAATAATTCCTATCTTTCTTAAATCCATAATTAATAAAATTACAAACATAAATCTATAATTGAAATAAAATAAATTCATATCCTAAAATATAAAATATAGAAATAAACTATAGATTCATTATCTATCGTTTTTAAATCCATAATTAATAGAATTACAAACATTAATATATAATTAATAATATACCTCTGTACATATATTTCGGTTGATGAGCTACTAACCTCTATTGTTTCTATCAATCGAAAGGGAACGGCGGTATCGTAATATATTTTTCTTAAATACAATGAGATTTACAAAACAAAATCTAAAAAAACTATAGGAAAGATTAAACCCATATTCCATACTTACAATCTGGACTAGCAGTATCAAGATGTAAAATCCAATGTGCTTAGCCTTCTTCTTGGGATGCCACGGTGACTTTGCTCAATCTGCTAGGTATTCTCTGAAAATTCTTTCTGCGTTTTCGATTAGAGCTGGCAGATAGAATACACAGCGACAGGGCTCTCCAAGCAACTTCTCCATGGCCGGCGCTGGACTTTATTGCTATTATCGGCCGGCCAATTTGGCAAATTTGCATTTTCTGCTCCCAGGCCATGTTACAGTCATGGTCAAATGTAGAGGAATTTGCCGGCCGCGGCGTTCTGTGGAGACTGCATTTGAAGGAACCAGGATGCGTTTGGGGTGCGCAGGCGCATTTTCTGATTCCCATGGCAGCCAGGCAGATCTAAATCTGGCCCTAAAGGATTGGATCCAAAAGTAGTTGAATATCTGTGTTTAAATAAAGAGACTCGATCTCGAAAACTAGCTGCATGCTTCGCCACGCGGCGTATCTTGGAGGTGGCAGCTTAGAATACCTTTTCCATTTTGGTTTCTCCATAATAAAGAGCACAGGCGTCGTTATTTTAATTTGTGAAAGATTTTCTTGGAATATTATGGTCCGAAAATCCGCCTTATCCGAATCTATGCGAAGCTCACGAATCGTCCATATATAGTGCAATCACTAGCCTTCATGGACTCGCTTTCATTGGTGTAAACCTAGAGACCATTTACATTAGTTACAGGTTGACTCACGTTTACTATATTTTATTATTTTAGACATCTGAATTTTTTTTATTGTTTTTAATTTATTTTGTGAAATTTATAATAATGAAGTTAGGTTTTGGTAGTTTATTTAGTTAATGTATAAAGTTAAGGTGTAGATTTCTGTAAAAAGATTTGTTCCATTCTTTCTAGATAGAATCTAGATCTCCACATAATTTTAACAACTTAAATACCTCTAAACCCTCGATGGTTAAACAGCATACTATTATGACAAATTACAAAAATTTAAACCATACAAAATTTATAATAATAATTCAAAATTTATATCTCCACATAATTTTAACAACTTAAATATGGTTAAACAGCATACTATTATGACACAAAAATTTAAACCATACAAAAATTATAATAATAATTTAATATCCATTCAAAATATAAATATAATTTTAAACTTTGGCAAAAGTTTATACCATAAAAATTTTTAATAATAATTCAATATCCATTCAAAATACAAGTATAATTTTAAACTTTAACAAATACTTTACAAAATTATGATTCCCTACCTTTTATGCTCGCATTAAAAACTTTACCACATAATCCAACGGTCGTATATTGTCCATCACAACAACCCGACTTCGGAGACATAAGATCCAAATGATATGATGTTAAGATATAAATATATTACGTAGTGGAGAGCAAAAGTACAAAACCCGAAGTGTATGGGATAAGGCAACATTAAATGTGGCATTAGAATTTTGGACTATTAAAGACCATGCCATTATCCATATATAGTTTACATTTGGTTTAAAGAGTATATGGTGCATGGTATAAGGCAACATTAAATGTAGCATTAGGATTTTAGACTATTAAAGACCATAGCATTAGGATTTTAGACTATTAAAGACCATGCCATATATAGTTTACATTTGGTTTAAAGGCATGTATAGGTTAAATATCAAGGAAAATAGTTGTAAATCGTTGGGATTTTATCATAATAATTTAAATATTTATGTTTTTTTTAACTTTAGAGTCATATATATTAATATGAGAAATTGTATACTTTGAGTGTCATATAAGTAAGGTCAAAATTTGACAGGTTATGTCTAATCTAAAAATTTGATTACTTGAGTTGGAATATACTTTTTTTGGGTACTATTTAAAAAAACGGTTGAAAATTTTCAAAATCCAGGTTATAGCTATCAAGCTTTGGAATTTTGGGTTCCCCAAAGCTTTATGAGAGTGTTGAATCCATTTCTACCATCATAATCGTGATTAAAACAAAGTTAGCTTCTATTTTGCAAAATCAAAACACTGGATTTCGGCTAAAAATTGTCGTCAAGTAGAAATCATGGAATTTTTAGATGACTCCATTTTTATATAACGTTTTAATTTTAACATTGTCTTTCATTTGGCATTTAAATATTAATTTTACTGTCACAGTAATTAAAAAAAATTAAATAATATTTATAATAACTATATGAAACAAGCCCACATGGGTGTGGCTTATTGGCGGTTCCATTGTTATGAAGTCACTTGTTGTAAATTGGAGGTCACGAGATCAATCCCACCTGGGTTTACCTGTGTCCCATGTCTTGCGGCGGGTGTGGGGCACCTAGGGTTATAG
>LPNX010133667.1:0-72329 GCA_001517045.1 Pseudotsuga menziesii
AGGGTTTTCCTCCTTTTTCCTCATTATTTTTATTCCTTTTCTTCTCTTTTGGGAATTTTTGCTATTTTTGGAGGAATTTTGGTTATTTTTGGAGGAAAAGGGGGGTTTTTGGGCCTTTTGGAGGCATTTTAAATGGTTTTATGGCCTTTTGGAGGCATTTTAGGCCTTTTGGAGGCTTTTAGTGGGATTTTCAAGAAAATATGGTAGGTAAATGGACGAATGAGCCATGAAATGGGGTAGATGAGGTAGTTAACCATTTTTGGGTGTTAACAGTGCCACGAAGCCTTCCTTCGAGAAGCTTCATGGAGACCTCTCTTTTTAACTTTTTACCAAGGGCACCACTTCTTGCTCTCTATGACAAAGCGATGATAGGGAAGAACCGTGCCTTGTACAAGAGGTAAAGATGGTGGCACCACTTACTGTCAAGAGGGTAAAGGAATTACTAAAGAAGGCACCGCCTATTGACTTAAAGGTAGGAGCAGTGCTGGATTTTCATATGCAAGATTGATATCTGAGCCAGTGTTTTGCTTCACAACTTGGGATTCAAGGAAAATACTGGTGTTTGGGACCTCATCACATGATGATGATGATATTTATATGTAACAGAATTCCCCCAAAGCATGAGGCTAGAGGGATACAATAGGAAAGATATTTGAAAGAGCAAGTTATCACATCGACGCAAGAATTAGCTTGATCGGAGATCATCAACCAGACATCTGCAATACATCAATACTTTTGACTCATGAACAAATGTGTCCTCATCATGGCTGCCGATCAATACAAGTCAGATCCATGAGAGAAATTAACAACCATGGCTACTAGAATACAGTGTAGATCCATGTGATAGAGGACTCAAACTTGAGACATAGCTACCAAAAATACATTGTAGATCTATGTCAAATGATCACAAATTCAAACATAGACACGACCATACAAATGTGGATCCATGTTCAGACTTCGTACAATATACTTCCATCACAACATGGGGAGAAAATATATGAGTGCTTTTAACAGATACCCAAGGTCTTCATCTCGTCTTCCACAAAGTATGATTCTATCCATGTGATTACAATGATTTGATGTCGAACATGGTAGAAACCACTTGATTAACAGTCAATGATGTGAACCTCTAACAAGTGCAAGGGAGATCACCATTAATGTCAATGATTCCCAAGGTACCCTAGTACAATCTACTGAGTGTGAATAGATGATTTGATGTCGAACACTCAGTCAAGTCTATCGATCAAAGGTAAATGATGTGAACCTATGTCGAGAGCGAGAGAATATGTCATTGAGGCATACAGATCTCAAGGTACTAAACTTGTTTCTAAGACTAATTCCTGGATAATGAGCTGATGTCGATAGGAATAGTCTTGTCGAAGGAGGGCCATGATGAATCCCACATCGACGACATGAAACTTGGAACAAAGTTATGGAATTTTGTAGATAATGTAACCATAGGACTGACTCAAAAGTTGTTGACACAAAGGTTGTTTTGACTTCAGAGGTAAAATTTAAAACTTCCCTTTGAACATCGAGAAGCATGACAAAATACTTAGCAGCATTGAATCAACGAGGCAGAACACAATACGACATTGTACAATGCATTCTTTGAAAGAATCAAAGGAGTGACATGACGCATGAAAGTGGATCGACCCAGAGACAAGATGAATACCCAATTGACTGAATGAAATGCAGAAAAGTGCCATGTTCAAAGGTGACGCCAAACTACCATTTATTTTCAAAATGAATTGATTCCCTTCCCTTAATTTCCCCACCATGTTTGATGAGTGCCTCTTTTTCATTTTTTACGAGTTCAAAGGGGGTAACAAACACTCGTTGTAGCTTATCTGAAGACAAGTCCATTCTCATATGTTTTACGAACTTGAGAAAGGAGGGGTTCGTTCCCAAAAGAGGGTCTCTCAATGTTTTATTTAACGATTCCAATGAAAGTTAAATCGGTACCGTTCATGTTTAGAGAGTCTAAACGAAGACGGAAGAAGACTCCAAAAGGTCTTTTTTCGTAAATAGTCAATCCAAACCGAAAAAGAGATAAACTATTGTCGGAAAGATGACTCTTGAAGTACTTTTATAAGCGTGAAGAAGACAACTACGCTCGACAATATTTCACATTTAGAGAGTCCAAAAAGAGTTTAAAGAAAACTCCAATAGGTTTCTTTTACGCGATGAGTAGGTTTTATGAGCCTGAAAATAATTGGAAAAAGGACTTGGAACTTTGATACTAGGTTTTGGGAGCATGATCAAAGTGTCGAAATGAACGCTCAAGGACCTTTTCCATTTCTCAGAAGTACGAAAAGTCAAAAATGAACTTCCCCATGGCCAATACTATTTATTTTCATCCTTTCAAGACTCTTAAAAAACTATTAATTTTCCCAAAACATTTTGAACTACTTTTATAGACTATATAAAAAGGTATTTTTTGATAAATTGATTTTAAAACATTAAAATAATACAAAAAACCCTAAAAATATATTATAAAAGCTTAGTAAATAGTAAAAAAGAAGTCATTTTACCATTTACCATACCTTGGAGAGCATTTTGGGAGATTTGTAGTGCAAATTTCAACCGGAGATTGTGAAGCCGTCACCTGTCCATTTTTCGCACCGTCAGATCCAGGTAACAACTAGCACCCTTCCATTCCTTTATATGGTTTCCATTTTTTAATTTGGTTGAGTTTTTGAGTTTAATGGGTCAACCTAAAAGACCAATAGCGGGAACCGCGCTTGGCCTTTACAGGAAAGGCGGTGCTCGGTGAAAACTGTGGTTTTTTAGTTATACACAGGCGGTGGCACCTCTCTATCTCAACGGGACAGAGGCGGTGCCAGTCATGAGCTCAAAAAACAACTTTCCCTAGCCGCATACAAAGTTTTTGAGCCATTTTAATGATGACATGTGTTTCTAACTAGCTCATTGGTGATTTTTGGCAGGTTTATTTGTTCAAAAAATGGTGATTTGGAAGGAACGACAACATGATGATGATGATTCCCTAGCCACAAGAAATGCAGGTTACATAGCTGATTTGAGAGGATGTGGCCTCTTAAAATTATTTTGTGCCGCTAGCATGATTTCCCATGCACTCCTACTGGAGTACATCCTACGGATGTGGAATCCAGACAAGCAGCATTTTGAGGTGGGGCCTCATATTTTGACTATGGAGGTGGAAGACATCTACTTCCTATCAATGATATCTAGACGAGGAGCGCTTATTTATTTGACCGGTTCCCGAGGTGGGGATGTCACTACAGAAGAATTGATTGATCTCCATTGCTTTCCTGTACCAAAAATGTCAGGTAAGAAGATCCCTATCAAGGCTATAAGGGATCCACCACTTCAGACTATTATGTTTACCATGCAGAGGGTGGATGGGAGCCAAGGTCCCCACCAAGCATCCCGGGCACATCTGTTGTATGCCATGGAGGCCATGGAACCCACTATATATAACTGGCCCGAGGCACTTTTACCTGTGTTCAAGGATCAGCTGACAAAATGTCGGCAAGGAGAGTTGAAGCAGTTTGGATATGGGACCATCCTAGCATGCTTCTTCTTTGAGAGGGTATGCCTCATGAGGATCCAAGTTGTATTTACATAGCCGAGAGATAGAGACCCCTGCATGGTGCAGTGGGTGGATATTATGGCCCACACAGGAGGTGGCGGGGCCAAGGTGAAGTTCGAGGCCACCTTCTTCTGTTGCTTGAGTGATCAGATCCTCATGATTGAGGATTATGCATATGCAGGGACCGAATTCTGAGGCGATCCCGACCTACCACTACCACTTGGGACACAGTGAGGTGACATGGGTAAGAAGAAAAACCTAAGATGTTGATTATGTTTTTTATATTTTTCATGTTTTTATGATTTTTATGGATGATAACAAGACCTAAAATCTACATTTAGATGTGGGTGATGCACGACCTGGGGTATCCTCCCCAATTGATAGGTGAGCAGGAGCTCACTTTGTTCATAGAGGTGATGATGAGCTCATAGAGCTGGAGGAGAACTTGGATCGATGACCTCCCTAGGAGGTTTCAGAGACATATTGCGGGGGTATCATGCCGCTTCAGTTGCTTGCTACGCAGAGTAGCGAGGGCCATTATGTCCTACCACGAGCACCATTAGAGTGGTCTGCATGATGTATCCATGAAAGCTTACCTAGATTCATGATTTTTGTATCATTTGTATGCCTGAAAGCCACAGTGCTTTAGATGAGGTCTCGTGACCATATTTTTTGTAAAAACACTTTTTACACACACACACACACACACACACATATACAAACTCAGTTGTGGTGTTTACATGTGTTTCAAATGGATGAATTGTACTTACATGAGTTTTACATGTTTCTACTATTTATTTTACATTATGATTGACCATGTTTATTTTTAATAAATTATGAATGGACAATATGCCAGTCCAGGATGAAATTTTCCAATGAATCAATAATCATATTATCAAACCTAGGGATATGCCTATAAGTGATGAAATCAAAATACCTTTCTAACAAATGCACTCTCCAAAAGAGGCAGAGAAGTGTAGGGTTCTTGATAGTGTAGATGAGATTTAAGTGAAAAACCACTAATTGAGAGTCCATAAACACCACCAACTCATGAATTCCCAAGATGCAATCTTGGTGACTAAACCTATCACTGCCTGATACTCGACGATGTTGTTGGTAGCTAGACTGATACAAACCACACCTAAACTAACTAAATCTTGAGCTGGGGAATACAACACCTAAGCTGCTGAAGCAAGGTTCAAGGTATGATAGTATGCACCATCAATGAAACCATAGAAGGCCATCCAATATGCATAACCAAAACATGGTATAAATAGTATGGACATCAACTCAAAACCATATTGAAAATGACAAAACACACTGAAAACAAAATATACATATATACAAGGTACCATACATAAATGCCTTAGGCATAGTACCTCTTTAGGTGCAACCCATTGTGAGGTTCCTGAAGGGTATCCCGTCATAATCTACGAGCTCATAAGTCCCTTTCTCTAATACCTTGCTAATGATAAAGGGACGGTACCACATGGATTCTAACTTTCCCTTCCCTAGTTTATCATGTCTATGATCGTAAGTTAGGACTAGGTCACCTTCGTTGAAGACACAAGGTTGAACAGACTTGTCATATTTTTCCTTGACGGGTTTCTTGTATGCCTTGTTATCCAAGGCAGCATCTCTTCTAGTTTCGTCAAGGTTAGTCAAGTACATAAATATTTCTTCCTCAACATAAGTGTGTGGGAGAAGTTCTACTATGAGTTTGAGTGACGGAATTCGACACTCGATAGGAAGGACGGCTTCCAGTCCATAGACCAGCTGGAAAGGTGTGAAACCAATTGGCATTTTGATTGAAGTTCTGTAATCCCAAAGTGTGGAAAACAGAGTTAAGTGCCAGTTGGATTTGTGATCTCCAACCATCCTTAGCAACATAGTTTTTAAAACTTTGTTAATGGCCTTAACCTAACCATTGTCCTACAGGTAATATGGATTTGAGTTTTCATGGCGAAAACCCAGCTTAGCACTCAGCTCAGCCATCATCTGATTTCAGAAATGAGATCTATGGTCAGTGACTATAGCTTTCGGGACTCCAAACCTAGCTATCACATGATTGAATAAAAAGAGGGTGGTGGTATTACCATCCTCTGCATATGTAGGGATTGCCTCAGCCCATTTTGTGAAATAATCCATGGCTACAATGATGTAACCATGCCCCTCGTCTGAGGTAGTCTTACAATGCATAAAATCAATACCCCATTTGGAAAAAGGGCCAACTGCAACAACGGGGTGTAAAGGAGAAGGGTGGGTGCACTTTTTCGGATAAAAGTGCTGGCATGGTGGGCATTTCTTAACTGCCTCATGACAATATTTGAATATCGAGGGCCAGAAATACCCAATGTGAAGGATTTTTTAGGCTGTAGCCATCCCAAAAAGATGACCTCCACATGCTCCAGAGTGGCAATCATTCAAAACCATTTTAGCCTCTTCATGTGTAAGGCATCATCGAAGGATGGAATCTATACCACGACGGTACAATGTATCATTCAGAATGAGATAGTACTTTGTGTGGTGATAGATATGATGATGGTCATCACGGGATAAGTTAGGTGCCTAAAATCTCTAGGTCTGGAGATAGATGATCAAATATCCATACCATGGGTCAGTTGTGCTTATCAAGAACAAGAATTCATCTGGAAATGAATCATTGGGCTCAAATTCTATCAAAGCACAGGGAAGGTCACACATTAGCTCCATGAAAACCAAGGATTTCTTTGAAGTAGCCTTGGCGAACTCAAGATCAAATTCCTGTAGGATAACAATCCAACGGGAGTATTTTCCCCCTAGTACTTGACGGGTCAGAATGTAGTACATAGGGTTTTGATCTGCGAGTACAGTTATGTTACGAAGTAGAATGTAATGACAAAATTTCTGAACAGCAATGACCATGGCCAATGCTAACTTCTCCACACACGAGTAATGGGCTTCGGATTCAATAAGACTTACTCATGTAATATATCACGTTTTCTTGGCCATTGGGATTGTCCTGTGCTAGAACCATTCCGATGGTAGTAGTGGAGGAAACAACATACAAGAGAAAGTCCTTTGAATAATCTGAGGGGTGTATCATGCGTGAATGAGTCAGAGCATGCTTCAGATTATCAAAGGCTTGTTGGGCCTGGTCATCCCAGAAGAATCGAGTCTCTTTCTTCAAGAGACACTTATAACCATGCGTTTTCTCGATGAAGTTGCACATGAAATGACGAAGAAAGTTTTCCTTCTCTTGCAAACTTTGGAGTTTAGTAAGGTTTGTTGAGATAGGTAAGGCTAAGATAGCATCAATTTTCAGAGGATCAATCCAGATGCCATCTTTGGAAACCACAAAGCCAAGAAGGCGTCCAGTCTGTACACAAAAGACAAACTTGTGTGGATTCAATCGTATGTTATAATGACGACACATAAGGAAAATGTCTCTAAGGTTCCCTAGATGGTCGTCCCGTTGATGTGAATGGGTGGGGAGGTTGTCAAGGTGCGATTCCACTATGTGCTTGATATCATGAAAGGCATAGGACATGGCTCGTTGGAATGTAGCTCCAACGTTCTTGAGACCAATAGGTAACTTCCGATATGCGAAGGTTCCCCACGGAAAAATGAAATCCGTCTTATGCTGATCAGTAGGTAGAATCTCTATCTGATTGTAGACAGAAAAACCATCCATGAAAGAAAATATGACGCTTCTAGAATAGTTGTTGATGATCTAATCGATATGCGGAGTTGAGAAATTGTCCTTAGGACAAGCCTTATTCAAATCGTGAAAATCGATGCAGACTCTAATAGTTCCCTGCTTTTTGGTTACAGGGACAGTGTTAGATACCCATTTCGTCAGGGGTACGGGATAAATAAACACTACCTTTAGAAGTTTCTCTACTTCGGTTTTGATAGTTGCTTCCTTCCTAGGATGGACTTGATGTAATTTTTGTCGGATGGGCTTTGCCATGGGATAGGTTTTAATCTCGTGTACGACAATTAACGGATCAATTCCAGGAATTTTCTCATAAGTCCAAGCAAAAATATCATGGAATTCCTTGAAAAGAGCTCTAAAATTTTCAGTTTCTTCCATCGACAAGTTCTAGCCTACGTGAATGTGCTCAATGGTTCCAGGATTTATTGATATGTCAATCGGGTTTGTCTTAGTAATGTTGCAAATATGTCCTTTGAAATCTGTGTCTTGCAACAACATAGGTGTTTGCGGATGGGTGACAATATCAGTATTGATAAGTGATTCAAGGTCAAAACCTACCGAACTAGCGTTGGGAAGAAAAGAAGACCGATGATGGTGATCTTTCCATACGGGCTCATTCACACTCATGATCTCCATGATGGACTCATACGAAGGGAAAGTCTGTGTGAGATAGTCTAGAATGGGAACAGAGAGTTCTATCTAGTAGGGCAAGTGATAGGGATCCGAAGCCACCAAATTAAGATCATCTGGTTGGACATCGGAGGCAGATTGGACAACATCATACAATGTTTCATAAGGGCCAATGGAGGATTACTCAACAACATCTTTACCCTTGGTACTATAACCAGTCGTGGAAATCATGTTCATGGTCGCTACTTCCGTACCAGGAGGGGTAGAAGGAAACACTCCCATAAGGGTTGAATCTTTCAGCATACATAACCCAATTGACTGATAAGGAAGAGGGGACTGACCTAGCATAGGGATGTTATTCACAGTGGGAGTAGTAACATCCGATGAAGAAAAGTCAAGTTCATCGATAGTTACATTTTTTCCAAAATGAGGAAACTAGAGAGTTCAAAAGACTGTGGAAGCAACGACAGTCATGGCATAGAACCAGTTTCTCCCCAATAGGAGATTGTAATCTAACGGGGCATCAACTACTTCCAATTGAATGGAAACAGTTTTTCCCCCAAGCTCGACTAAAAGGACTGGTAACAAACCATGAGGCTGGAAACCTCATCCATCAAAAGCTTTTAACGTCATAGGAGACTTTGTAAGCTCAAGAGAACCAATGGTTCTCCAAAAAGCTATAGACAAGACTGGGGTTGAAGCTCCCTCATCCAGAACGATTCGATGGACCTTTCTCCCAACTACTCTAGAGGAAATTTGAAATGCGAGTTGGTGAGGTAATATGGATTTATAGTTCTCTACATTGAAATGAATTAAGTTGGTATTATCTGGGTCTAATTCCCCCAAATCCATTAGTAGGTTTTTACGCTGCGTTGGACAATTTTGGAGTACCTCAAGGGTAGACATTGCGCAAGGTGCCTGAGCTAAATATTCAACAACATTATAAAATTGTGCAGCTCGGGCATTGGGATTGAAAAAAACATTCTTGAGGGTAGCCTTAGGTGGTCGTAAAATTAAATAAATATTATGTTTTTCGATCACGAGAGGGGCATTAGACAAACATGGAGGAGAACTAGTAGAAGGAACTTTCTCGGAATAAGAATTTGCATCCTTCTTCTCTACTGGCTTGTCATACGAATGACTATGAATATTCAAATTGATGGTATATGAAGCCATCATTCTGATTTCTTCTATGGAACTAGAGGTCCCTTGATTAGACATATGGTCTATCAATTGTTGTTGAGACAGCAAGGGATCGGTAAGCACCGCAGGTATGGGATTACTTTTCAGGAATTTGCTAATCTCTTCACGATGAGGACACTCTTTTGTGAAGTGATCACCCCCACATAACAAGAAAGGGTACTTAGGATTTCTCTTCCCTTTATCATTCTCCATTGTCATGGTCTTGGCATTCTCCTATTGGTTTCCAGGATTTTTATTTTTACCTTTTCCTTTTTTCTTATTGCCAGGTGTTTGTGTGCTTTGAATAGCATTTACCTCGGCAGAAACTGTAGGAGTTGAAGGAGTAGCAACATAAGCATTAGGTTGCTTGGTAGTTTTGGCCACTAATGAGGGTTGGATTGAACCAACAACCCCATCAACAAGAGTCTCTGTAGGTGTCTTAGTAGGGTTCATGCTGGGATGAGGAGCTTGCAAGATAAGGTCATACAAAGTTTCAGATTGGGAATATACCAAATCTAGATACCAAGCGCGGCTGATAGCCTGCTCTTTGGTAACAACACCACCCATGGACACATCTCAGGAAATGGGAGGCAACCAGGATTTCATGAACCAATCAGCTAACAGTTGATCTGGGATGGGAGCTTTAATAAGTTGTCTCTGTCATCTCCACTCATGGATATGGTCTGATATGTGTGTGGAGGTATTTGAATGAAGTGAGGTCAAAAGTTCCGTACTCGTTTCATAATGGATGGGTAGCTGAAAGTGTGTAAGAAAAATAGTTGCCAATGAGATAAAATATACAAACAAATGTTGTGGAAGTTCAATATACCACTTTGTGGCCGTACCGGTCAAAGTTTGTTGGAAGAGTCGCAAACGAATAGAGTCATCCATCAAGGAGTTCGAAGAACACCATAGATGAAAAGTCATGACATGATTTTCGGGATCATCTCCTTACTTCCCATCAAACTTTGGAATGTTTGATGGTAACTTGACTGGAATAGTAGGCCATGAAGGGTTGTGCTAAATGGGATCATTTATCAACTTGGACAAATCGGGCAATTGCAAAGTTGCTAGGAATGGAAGTTGTCAATTAGGTTCAACATACTGGTAGTATTGATAAGGCATATGTGTACCAGTAGGACCATAAGCTAACTAATATATTGGTTGTTGAGTTGGTTGATGGGCAGATGACCCTCTCGAAGGGGGGGGGCTCCAAGAGGTGGGTCTCTAGTTGGTGGGCCTCTGGGTGGTGGTGGAACTCCAGAAGTTGGTCCGCCAGGTGGTGGTCCTCTAGAAGGTGGACCCCCATGTGGTGGACCCCTAAAAGGTGGGCCTCTAGGCTGTGGTCCTCCCGCAGGTGGGCCTCCAGGTGGTGGGCCTCCAGGCGGTGGTCCTCTAGGCAGTGGTCCTCCTTAAGGTGGACCTCCACCAGGTGGGCCTCCGCCTGGTGGACCTCCAAAGGGTGGGCCACCATAAGGCGGCCCTATGACACCTCCAGATGTAAGAATAGGCATTCTTCCCATTGTCAGCATGTAGGACCAATTAGGTTTCCCCCACGGTGTAAACATGTTTCCAGGGTAAGGGATTTCAGGATACATATTTCCTGTAGATGTAGGTTGATAATTCGTATTTACTATAGGTAATTGATTCACTGGGTAACCATAACCCCAAGAAGACTGGTTGACTGTAGGTTATGCCCCTAAGGGTTGGCCTGAACTTGATGGAGGGTTTATCACATTGGTATGGGTAGGAGGAACAACCACTATGGGTTGTCCTACAACAGAAGTCTACCTAGTACCAGTAGAAACTTCGCTGATAGATAATGTAGGTCATGCTGGGGGTTTCCCCCCAGGGTTGGAATGTACTGCCCCCATTTGAGCCAAGGATTGCCCCCAACTATAGAGGTTAAGGGATGACTAGAAACATACCTAGATTTTAAAACTGTAGGGTTGGAGGTTTGACCTGGATTACGAGGAGACATACCACGAGGTGGAACATCATCACCAGGAGCCAAAGTCTCAGCAAGTGGACTATATCTAGAAGGCCATGGATCTGACAGACGGGGTAAAAGAGCCAACATAGGTTCTTTATGAGGTACAGGGATAGCCATAATCCTTTCCATTCTCTCTTGAAAATCACGAGCGCGATCAAGTGATGCTTGAATTCTCCTATATGCATCCTCATTCAGAGGAGGGTTTTCAAAAGAGGGTCTAATAACCCAAAACTCAGAAATGGCTTGACCCATAGGAGTTATCCAAAAAGGATCATCAGGGCCATACTCAGTTTCATCAAGACCATCAATTCGACCTTCCATTGGAGAAAGAAAGGAAGTGTTAGCCACAGGAGACTGTTGGGCCAAGGGATTAACGTAAGAAGTGAATTTCTCTCCACTTTCTGCAACCGGGATACCTCCCACATGAGAGTCAGTTGCAGCTCCTTGATATGTGGCTTCCATTGGGCCTTCCCTTGTTGCAGGTGGAAAGTCAGGTGGTAAGCCCTGGTTTCTTCTGGATCGTCTCAACTAAAACTCAGCCAGATTGAAAAAAGTCACTAAACCTAACCTAGGGTTTCAAAACTAGGGAAATCACACAAAACTTCTCCTACACAAACTATAGGCCACAAGCAAACTTAAGTGACAAGAGGCGTTGAATAAGTCGGTTCCTCACCAGGATTGTCAAGTTTTTGCAACTCGCTATATACCGCAGGGTCCAACATTAAAACACGGCGAGGAGGATCAACCATCCCTCACTTGAATACTCGACTATTTGGACGGCATGTGCGTAGTAATCTCCCTTAGTGTTTTTCTCGGTGTATTGCGCCAACAAGACGGCCAAAAGGGATTTTCTTAGATGGTCTCAGGAATCCTAGTAGAGCCTCCCAATATATGCAAGGTACGTGGGAGTTCAAATTTGTAGTATTGTTGTCTAATGCACAATCGTCCATAAGGGGCCTTTCGATATACAATTGAGTACGTGAACTACCTTTCGATATACCTCAAGGGTACATGAAAGGACGTTCGATATATCGACGGTACGTAGAAGAACCATGCGAGTCCCGGGTTGCAGTGTAGGAAATAAACAATAGCTCCTACGTTTTACGACGCCGGAATACGTCTCTAACCTATCACTCAAGTTACTAAATTTTTTTAACCTATCGCTACCGTTGATTTTAATTTGAACAGTTAGGTGAATGCATGGAGTTATGACAGATTTGTAAAACCATGCAGTTATGATGTGCAAACTCTTTCACTTTACCTTTCAAAACATGCCTACTTACGGGAAGGAGAGAGTATTTCTTTTTCCAATTTCGTTTCAAAACCAAAAAACTTTCCCAAGCAATCTAACTCAAAAAACTTTTCGAGAATACAAAACAAGCAAGATGCTTCTAAACTAATATTTTGAAAGCAAGCAGATAAGGAGAGATCTCTTTTCTAAAAAGAAAGACAAAGAACACTGAAAGGCATACTAAATATTTTTTTCAATTTTTCTTGAATAATGGAAAGATCTAACTTAAATATCCTAATATTTTTCTTTTGATTGAGACAAGAATGTAAAAAGAAAGAAGAAAAATGGAGATCTGAAAGCTTATTAGGCTGGTTAGAGATCCAATATTTGGTCTTCAAACAGAATTATAGTTGAACCTCAACAAAAAAATTTCTTTTTAAACAAGCAAAAAGAAGTATTTCACTAATTTAATGAAAAAAAAATGAAAACAAGAAACCAATAAGGAAGTCTTTCTCTTTAGTCTTATCAAACAGTAAGGATGAGATCTAACTCAGCTAAAAATTTCAAGCACTCCTTTCAAAAGATAAAAAAACAAGCATACAATCGATGAAGATGATGAGCCTAACCTAGATTTTGATTTGAACAAACAAGCATCTACCACACTTAGGTTTTGAAATTCAAACACTCAAATCTCTTTAAAAAAACCCAGGAACTCAAAACTGAAAGCAAATCAAACAAAATTTTTACAAAACTTTGAAGAAACAAGTTTGGAAAAAGCCTACCTAGCACCGCGTCCTGGGGGTCACCGACAGAGCGGTTATAAGGCAACACCACTTCTTGATTGTTGAGTACAAGAGGTGGCACCGCTTATTGATCACTGGTTACAGGCAGTGGCACCGCTTATTGCCCACTATGCATGCGTAGTTCCTTGTAGATGTCCAAAAACAAAAAGACAAAGAAAAAAGAAAAGTTAATCACTGTGAAACTAGCATATAAATCATGAATTAACAGGAATTTAAAGCATAGAAGGTAAGAAAAGCTTAGATCTGGTGATAACAAACCACGATCTCACTAGATCGGCCAGTAGATCTGATTGATAAAAATGGAGCTTGTATTTCAGACAAGAGTTGAAGACCAAGGAAGATCAGATGTGCTGAAAAATCCTCCCTGGCAGAGTCGCCAGATTTGTAGCTAGGAAAAATGCACCTCCTGCGGACAGGAGTTGTTCCTCTAGTCTGAATGGTTCAGATCTAGAACAAATGATTCACTACAGAATTGGAAGACTTACCCTAGAATGGGTGGATATCTGGAATGAGTGTCTTTGACTAAATAGTGTAGTTGCTTCCTGTGATGATCACTCTTCATGGATGTACCTGCAATATCACATGAAAACCAGCAAATGAGATCAAAGAGCACCAGAATGTGATCCACTATTCTATGTTAGTGGTGACTAAGGAATCCAACAATAAAATACATGATAATGACACAACAGACTTTATCGGAAAGGAATCGATTTTGCATTAAGATGAAGAAGAAGTTTACAAACTTTGACTTAGTGTCGACATACTCCTTCACAATACCAATATCTTGTCCCCAAAATCTCCTACTTGCTCTCTCTATGCTCACCGTACTGATTTAAGCCAGAATGTCAATTCAACAGCATAACTTTGCTCCTTCTCAACCATGGAAATGAGACTGCTTTTATAGGCCAAGAGAGGATAGGGATGGCTGAGAAAATGACGAGTGAGGTGGATAGGAGATCCCAAAAGGATGGATCTCGAGTCCAGGTGGTCCTCAGGTGTAGGGATAAGGGTGCCACGAAGCCTTCCTTTGAGAAGCTTCGTGGAGATCTCTCTTTTAAACTTTTTACCAAGGGCACCACTTCTTGCTATCTATGACAGAGCGGTGATAGGGAATAACCACGCCTTGTACAAGAGGTAAAGGCAGTGGCACCGCCTACTCTCAAGAGGGTAAAGGAATTGCTGAAGAAGGCACCACCTATTGACTTAAAGGCAAGAGCAGTGCTGGATTTTCATATGCAAGATTGATATATGGGCCAATGTTTTGCTTCACAACTTGGGATTCAGGGCAAATACTGGTGTTTGGGACCTCATCACATGATGATGACGATATTTATGTGTAACACTTGTAGACTCTTCTTTAGGTATTCTTTACAATTCACACATTCATCTCTTGCCTCATGCTCTCTGGTTTTAGTTTCTCTCTCTTTCTTGCTCTTTTCTTTCTCTGTGAATGATCGCCAATGATCTAATACGGAACCACCTGCAGACAGCTTGGGTTGATGCTTTTATAAGCTTCTATGCTTTTATAAGCTCTTATGCTTTTACAATTCTTGATTTCAACCGTCATCTGACTCTCAACTGTCAGTTGATAGGATTTCTTTCTATTTTAATGCATTTTATTACATCTAAAAATAGGCACTATTGACCCGAATTGCAATCATGCTTTATTACTAAAAGCAAGCCTTTAGTCTAACTAGCTCTTTACCCAAAATAAGTGGAACCTTGCCTTCCGACTTGCTTTATTCTTCTTTTGTTACAACTTTTCCTCGTCTTACGATCAATCGTCATCTTTCTAATCATTATTTTGTCAACTTTTCCTGGAGCCTACACATATGTATATTCGCATATAACCCCAAAAGAGTACATCTTCTATATACGTATTTTTCCACTTAATGTACCATGTCATAGTTTTGTTATTTTAAAAGGTGTTATACTTGATCTTCAACTATACTTGCTTTTGATAGAATGATATCACATCTTTACTGTTTCGAGTTGGAGCTCACCCTCTTCAGATTTATATGATAATATTCATGTACCTTCTAATCCTCTCCTTTTTAACAATGTTGTGTTATGTTATACATCAATCTTTCCATGTTTATTTAATTTTTATTTGCATTTTAAAAAAATTTCCCTATTTTAAGATTTCTTCATTCTTAGTAACCCACCACATTTTAACGTTCTGGCTACGTTTATTCCTCAACATCTTTTGCTGCTCGTAAGGAGGAGCATCAATGAGTGCAGGACCCTATGTATCGGAGGGGGAGGGCGAGAGCAGAATACCGGATGAACTACTCGGGGCGGGGCTGATGACTGAGATCCAATGCGCTTACTGAGTAAGTGGTGCAATGACCGGTTGGCAACGACTCCTGTCGATGATTGACTATGGGCTGTTACAACCAATGGACAACACTCATACATATTTCCTTTTCAACTCTCTCAGTCATCTCTTCATTTATGATTTTTTATTACTCTAATCTTTCTATATTGTCAACTTTTTCTTAGAAGTATTCTATTACTCTCACATTCTAGAAATTTATTGGTGACACTAATTCCACATTCGATTGCCATCATCTTGGTCAGACACGTGAATTTGTAGAAGCATAGGTGGAGGCAAGCGCGAAGGCACCACGAGCGATGACTCGGTGGACATTTCCACTTGTCAACTGGTGATAGTTGTTTATCCCCAAGAGGGCTTTTCAAGGGGTCAATTCAAAAGATGTTTCTCATCCCCGATTTTGAAGTTTCCCTTTCCAACGAACTTTGGAAAAGGGTCCAAGTCTTCAGTAGTTTTCAAACATTTTATTTCGGCACTTACCAACTTTCTCTTTCCATTGAACTTCCAAATCTCCTCGAGGGCTTTTGGGATGCTTTAAAACTAAACGGCTTTCAAATGAAAAATCAAACTCTCTTGAAGACTTGGTGGTATTTTGAAAAGTAATGATAGGGAAGCGAGACAAAGAGGATACATATATTCACAAATCTAGAAATTACTCGTATGACCATGGATGGGTGAGAATACTTTTACAAAGTGAAGAAAATAAATAAGGCTTTGAAATGAGTGGTTATATCAGTAAGTTCAATGTCATTAGCTCTATGTTCACAACCAATGGACTTTAAAGTATCTCATGGCTAGAAACCCAACATGTGTGTTTTTATACTTACAAGCTATATAATCAGATTTTGACAATTGTATTGAGTATTCAAAATATTATTATGGTGAGTACTCAAAACTATGTGTAAAGATATTTTGAAAGAAAGTTCAAGCTATTTTAAAGATGATAGTCAACCTGAATTGAATTCTATCAACTCGTCTTACTACTCAACTTTAAATGAATTCTATCAACTTGTCCTACATCTTTTCCATATAAGATTTTAGGATGCTAGCTGATAATGGCTAATTCACAAGCACCTAAACAAAATTAATCCATGTAGATGGTCTAGTAACATTCAAAGCACTTGATACCTAGCACTTGGCTAAGATGTTGGTTATTCCTAAAACTGAATTCTAAGCTAGCCAATGTTGCATAAATGATTTTTTGACCTTAGACAAAGCTATATAACACTTTCACATGGGTGATGGCCATTTAATCAGAGAAAGGAAAAAACATTTAAAGTAGGATGCATGTAATGCAATAAATGTATGTAAGTAAACCACTAAAGGATGTATTAGCGCACATTAGAAATATCAATCCAACAACACAAACACTATCAATTTACTTAAGGAAAAAAGGTAAGAGGATGCAATGTTCACTTAATGAGCTTCAATAAATAAATAATTAAATGAGTGGGGCCTCGATTTGGTCAGCTTAGGAGGCTGTTAAGGCCTCAACACTGCTTTTTTGGGGAGTTTTGTTGACACGAATAAATGACCCCCATCAACCACACATGCTTACCCAACAAAAGGGACTAGTTAAACCTTTCTCCGTTAATATAAAAAACCCTCTATTTATGGCCTAGATCCACTAAAATCCTTGCAGTGATTACTAGGTTTTGTTAAAAAATACATTGCCCATAATTCTAATGGAAAACCTGAAACTTTATCCAAAGGGATACCCTATTATCCATTCTAGTCTCTAGATCAAAGATTGAGTGCTAGGGTTTAAGTGAAAGGTAGGTTGACCCCCAAAACCCAGTCCCCTCCAATATTGTCTCAACATCCTCCTTAGTGCGAAATGGAAAGCTAATCCATTCTTTTGTCAGCATATTAAAGGATAGGTTGTATCCAATAAGAAAGTTCTGGTATCTCTTCAACCAATCATTTAAGGACTCCATCGAGATCTTTTTACCTGAAGTGACCTTTAAGGTTTTTTTTTTAAATATCCAAAATATGTTCTACCTTTTTCTCCCCTCCCACCACCATTTTAAGTCTTATAGTCTTCTTATTGATAAAGTTATGGTGTATTATTCATTGGTTCCTGTAGGAGCACTAATACACCCTTAGTACATAGTTTTGATCTTAGGCTAAGTTTATTTGTCCACATGTAATGATATCTTATGGTTTAGACTTAGGACAGTTAATTCTGCTAAATATCTGGTTATTTTGGCCTATTCACACCTACAATAGTGCCCTGGTTTGGTTAACCCACCCCATGTGCTCCCCCATTAATGCATTGGGGCACTACCTCCTTGATTTGTGGGGTCCAGGCTTGACCAAGTGCACTAGTTGTGTATTTGGCATGTTTTAGCTCTCCCAGGAGCATTTATTGCCACCTAAAGCACCCCACTCACCTCAATATTCTCACGGACTCATTAATGACCCAACACACCTAACAAATGTTCACACGAGGATTCGTGATTGTTTGGGCCGATTTAGGTCTCCATTGGTCCACCTAGGGGGGATTGAGGTCATTTCTCACCTTGACGCATGTACAACTCCAATTGGCTTCCAAAGCCACTCGAATTTGTCCAATGTATTCTAAATGATGTATGATAATAATATGACAAGCAATCAACACCTTTCACATGTGTTGTTCCAGCTATTTTCTGTCTCTTTGTTTTTTCTTGCATCTTTTGTCAAACGCTTTGATGGTGAAATTGTTCTAGCTTCTAGATCTAACTTGAGATGCAATTATCACGTGGTATTAGAGCTATTTGGAGCTGCAACAAATCCTGTGAGATTGATTTGGTTTATGGCATATTTCCAGTTTTTCATTGCAGATTTTTACAACAACTTTATGGATTCGAAAGTTGTTCCTTTCCTTTCCCCATTCAACTATTCTGAATGGAAGTTGAAGTTGTGTTCATATCTCAAGAGGAAATGTCTCTATGATGTTTCCATTGGAGCTGTGAGAGAACAAGAGTCATGTCAAGAGAAGGATGATTGGCTTAATGACAATGATAGAGCCTATGGAGCTTTGTGTCTAGCTATACATCCTACAATGTGCTACCTCCTTAATTCTGTTGATTACCCATTCAAACTTTGGAGAAATATGGATGAAGCTCTTGGCATGCAGCAAGAAGATGTGAGCTACATGGAGAGCAAGCAAATGGGCACCTCCTTATGTGTTCTTCCTATGATCTTGGCCTCATGCATTTCTCAAGAAGCTGTTCGAAATGAATAAGAAGAAGTAGCCAAAGATTCAACAAATGATCCAACTCAAGTTTCTTCCTCTCTGGCTTCCTCTCCTTTTCAAGAAGCTATGTTTCATGAAGAGAGCATATGAGTTCCTGCCATCACTACTGATGAAGATTTATCTATCCATTCTACACCCTTCTCCTCTATGTCTTCTGTTACGAATGGGCAACATGTATTGCTAATTGATGTTCATAGCAAGCCTTCTTTGGAAGATGGGTTTTCTTCACATGAGAGTATTGGTTTGAAAGATGGATAGGTTTGGATTTCAAGTGAGGATATCTCATTGCTTCACACTATTTTTCCCATATATCCCTCCACCATCACTAGTAGAGTTCCTTCAAGTTCATATGAATATGGAGAAGCCTTTGCCATCACAATGGCACATTTGGGACTCTTGTTCCACATTCTTGCAGCCGATTACAACCTTCATTTGAATTTGATGCTTCAATATCCTTATGATTCGCTTGGGGTCACCTATTCTCAAGCATTTTCAATCTCTTTTAGGCATGGCATCCTGTTTGGTTTGAGGTTTAAGTCTGAAGAGTACCATTCGCTCTCCCATTAGTGCATTTCAGTTGTTCTACATGGTCTAAGGATTCATCATGCAACTGGTCCTGAGTTAGTTGAGCACATTCCACTTATTCCCAAGAAGAAGATTCCTCTAAACATTGGAGCGTATGCATATTTTTCTATGTCATAATCCATTTTTTTGAGGGGAGGTTTTGTCCCATGAGGTTTTCCTCCTTACCTCTATTACATGGATCAATAGAATTTTGTTGTAAAAGGTGACTTGTGCCTTAGTTGCCAAGGCCTAAATAAATCATTAAACTGTACTAAGTCTAGATTAAGGGGGGGTGTAGGAGCAGTAATACACCCTCAGTACATAGTTTTGATCTTAGGCTAAGCTTATTTTCCCACATGCAATGATATCCTAGGGTTTAGACTTAGGAGAGTTAATTCTGCTAAATATATGGCTATTTTGGCATGTTCACAACTACAACAACGCCCTAGTTTGGTCAACCCAACCCATGTGATCCCTCATTAATGCATTGGGGCACTATCTCCTTGATTTGTGGGGTCCAGGCTTGACCAAGTGCGCTAGTGGTGTATTAGGCATGTTTTAGCTCTCCTAGGAGAATTTATTGCCACCTAAAGCACCCCACTCACCTCAATATTCTCATCCATGCTTGTCTAGGACTCATTAATGACCCAACACACCTCACAAATGTTCACATGAGGATTTGTGACTGTTTGGGCCGATTTGGGTCTCCATTGGTCCACCTAGGGGGGATTGAGGTCATTTCTCACCTTGACACATGTACAACTCCTATTGGCTTCCATAGCCACCCAAATTTGTCCAATGTATTATAAATTATGTATGATAATAATATTACAAGCAATCAACACCTTTCACATGTGTTGTTCCAGCTATTTTCTGTCTCTTTGTTTTTTCTTGCATCTTTTGTCAAACACTTTGATGGTGAAATTGTTCTAGCTCCTAGATCTATCTTGAGATGTAGTTATCACAGTTCCAGAGGCTTACCACTGTAAATAAACTTAGTCAAGATTCAACTAAAACCTTTCACAAGAGAATTTCCACAAACACAAGAACCTATATTCAAAATCTTCTCAATACCCACATTCTTCTCCAATGTAAGGGCCAAGTAAACTGATGGAAAATTTTAAGTTGAGGCAATGGAAGAATGCAAGCTACTAGTAATAGCAACAACTAAAACCCCTTCAAATGAGAATGTAGTATGTTTTAAGCTTACATAAGAAACTCTTGGCCTGAGGACCTCAATGTTCTAATTTGTCAAATGTACCAAGGAAGGAAACAATTTACTAACTTCTAAGACAATTGTGGATTGAATACCTAAAATAAATTTGTTAGAGATAGTCTACACGAAAGAGATTGATGATGGATTTGTGCCACTATAAATGGCCTCCAATTGATTGGCTCCAACTTCAATGTTGTTAGTCCTTGACAGAGGTACTAACAATAACCCTGATGTGATGGTTAGACCCACTTTGGAGCAATTAGCCAAAATTTTGTTATGTTAAAAAATAGGACGTACCATGTCACAATCCCTAGGATTGTTTAAGGCCCCTTCCTTTTGACGAAATGGAGGCTCATATGAAAAAACATTATGTCCCTCATGGATCTTAACTATAATCCATTAGTTAAATGTGTCGTTTGGGATATCCATTACAAATATGTACGTAATTTTAATGGTATTTGCACATGGTTTGGTTTTCCCTTCCAACATTTAGTTTTACACATGTTTTTTCTTTCCAACACATGGTTTTAAAAATCAATTAATCATTTTTATGCACACTATTAAAAATTACCAGCTAAAATTTTATTTGTGTTTGTGATTTTTGTGAAGAAATGTTATGATTTGTAATTTTTTATTTCAAAAAACTATTAAAAAGTACCTCGAGCTCAAGGCTTCATCTAGGGTTTTTGTTAATCCAACTAGACCCTTAATAAAGGGTTTCACTTGCATCCCAAATTAGCTCAATTGAGGGATTATTCGGTTTGCGGACAAGCTTTTAATAGCTTGATGGGGAGCTTAAAAAGCTCAATTGAGCCTCCTAAAAACCCATCCCTTTTTGCATGTCATGCCAAAAAATGTTACCCATCTTCATGGATTCATTCCATAGTAAGATGAAGCATGTGGAGATTCATTCCCATTATTTGAGACATTTGGCACATGACACTGTTGTGTCTCTTGTTTATTGTAGGAAAAAAAAATAGAGTGTTTATATTTTTACTAAGCCATTGATAACAAATTATATTCTGAACCTTTGGGCTATGCTTAGACTTAAGAAAGTTGTCCTTATAGGCTGGTGTTGTATAGAGATAATTCCATGACTTGAGCCTCTAGAGAGTTGCATTGAGCCAAGGGGGAGGTGGGGTGTGTTTGAACAACACGTTCATCTCATCCCCACATCATTTGGAGATAGTCAATGTAATCATGTTGATATTTGAAGGTAAATTGGGTTGTCAATTAGATAGTCATCTTATCTAATCAACCAAAAGTGATCTCGATAGGTCAATTGTTGCTTACATTAAGAAAGAAAATATGGAGATATGGTTGTGCCTAAGGTGATCAAAGTTGACTATGTATTCCTTATCTTATGCGCGTTAGTTATGATTTGGGTTATATATGGATGACCCTATGGATCGATCTATCATTAAATGACATGACGTCTTTAATATTTATTCCATATGATGAATTATGCTCATTTGTGCTTCAATGCTATAATGATGCTTATTAACACCACCTCTTCCTAGAATTCATTATTATTCCTTTTGCAATTCCATGGTCCTCTAATAATAATTATAACTATGGCTTCTCATGTCCTCAAATTCTAGTAGCTACAAGGATGTTTGCTACATGATTGGATGATTGCATATTGCCTAAAGTGCCATAACATAGTACCCCTTTAAAAAAAAATTCCTTTAAAGCTTTTTAATTGAGGGTGTTATTGCATGCACTTCTCATCTTTCAATGTGGCTTCTTCTATGTGAATCTTTTTCCACTTGATGATGTACTATGTCATGTTTTTGTTCCTGAGATGATGAGTGTCGTAGTCAAGAACTACTTCGAGTTCTAAGATGAATTCAACCTTGTTCAATTTTATATGTTTTTTAGACTTAGATTCAATAAGAGGAAAGCAAATCTGACTTGAAAAAATAATATGAAACTACGTAATAATATTTCTTCAAAATTTCCCCACGTGACAACATGCATGCAATGTAATTATCCATCTATCCATATTATATCATTATTGGTGTCAATTATTGTTAGTTTAACGCTAGATAGTATGTGTTTATTTGATCTGCTTTGTTGTAGTTGTTTAGTCTTGTAAAATACATCTTTCTTGACTTTTGACTCCATAAATATCATTATTTCTTTCATTTGTTCTTAAAAAATTCAAGATATTAATGTGCACCGCATTATATTTTTTTTAAATGTTTCTAATGATAAGGACCTTGATATGATAATATTACACTTATGATGATTTTCCTTCAATATCCACAAAATCATCATAAATTTTTTTGCTTCAAAATGAAGCTTATCTTCTTCCAATATTCTATGATAATATTCATTCACAATCACTTTCTACTCCTCTCCTTTTAACGATGATACGTTTTGTTATACATCATAATATTACACTTATGATGATTTTCCTTCAATATCCACAAAATCATCATAAATTTTTTGCTTCAAAATGAAGCTTATCTTCTTCCAATATTCTATGATAATAGTCATTCACAATCACTTTCTACTCCTCTCCTTTTAACGATGATACGTTTTGTTATACATCAATTGCTTCCATAATTATTAATTAATTTGTTTTTTACGTCCTCTAGAGATTTTTAAAGTTTCTTCACCCTTGTTTTGCCTCTTTCAACTCTCTTGATCATCTCTTCATTTATGATTTTTGATTATGCTATATGCCTTTCTATATTCTTAACTTCTTCAAGAGGTATTCTATTAGACTTTCCTTCAAGAAGCATAGATGCAAGCTTGTCAACCGGTGATAGTTGTTTATCCTCAAGGGCTTGCAAAGGTGTTATTTCAAAAGAAGTTTCTCATCCCCGATTTCAAAGTTTCCTTTTCTTTGGAAAAGGGTCTAAGTCTTCAGAAGTTTTCAAAAGGAGGGGATTTTCAAACACTGCACTTGAGAACATTCTATTTCCATTGAACTTCGAAATCTTCTTGAAGGCTTTTGGGAGACTTTAAAACTAAACGGATTTCAAATGAAAATTCAAACTTTCTTGAAGACTTACAAGGTATTTTGAAAAGTCATGATAGGGAAGCGAGACAATGAAGATCTTAAATAATTTAGAACTTGTATGACCATGGATTGGATTAGATTGGTGAGGATCTGTGGAGAACCTCCTGCAATAAACAATGAGAATGCATGATATAACAAAAATATTGGAGCACAAAAGATATTTTATTGATCGCGGGCCACTTCGAGGGGGAAACCTCCTTTGAGCAAGATCAATACAAAATAACTCTTCAATGCTTCATTAGCCTCAACACATACTTATATACTAAGTCTAATCTAAACAACTATTACTCCACATGAATGTGGGATAATGCAACCTATTAACTAGGTGACTTAACAACTATTACTTACTCCCCATGAATGTGGGATAATACATCATACTAATGGGATGACTTACAAAGCATATGCGTTCGACAAAATATACCGACAAAATAAAGAGGGGGGTTGACACGGGTTCTTAACATCCCCTCCCTCTTAGAAAAAGCTTTGTCCTCAAAGCTTTAGATGTAGAAACTGCTGTTAAATCTGAAGGACCGGTTCCCATGTAGCATCCTCTAGTTGCATGCCGTGCCACTGAATTAAGACCTCTGTGATGGCCTGAGAGCAAAGCTGATGAGTGTGCTTATTGAGGATGGCCTCTGGTTCCAAAATGATGGAGCCTTCCGTATCTAGCTCTGGTAAAACAGTTTGTGCTCTGATGTTGGTGCCAATCACTTTCTTGAGACAAGAGACATGAAAGACTGGGTGAATGCGAGAAGAAGGAGGAAGTTCCAATTTATAAGCAACAAACCCAATCTTCTGAAGAACTTTATATGGCCCATAGAACTTTGGAGCCAGCTTCTGATGCCCTTTGAGTTTCAGGGAGGATTGCTTGTAAGGCTGCAAACAAAGAAAAACCATATCACCGACTTGAAAGGTGCACTCAGAACGATGTTGATCAGCTTGTTGCTTCATGCGATTTCTTGCCATGTGAATATTCTCTTGCAGAATGTGAAGAATCTGATCACGGTTGCGAAGAACCATGTCAACTGCCTGAATTGGTGAACTATGGGGGGTGTATGGAAGGATCACTGGGGGTGGATGCCCATAAATAGCTTCATATGGAGTCATTTTAGATGCAGTATGGTAGGAATTATTGTACCACCATTTAGTGAGAGGGAGCCACTTTTCCCATTGATGTTGTTGTTCAGAGGTGAAGAAACGAAGATAAGTTTCCAAAAATTTGTTGGTGACTTCAGTTTGACCATCTGTTTGTGGGTGATATCTTGAACTCATTTTCAGGTTGGTTCCAGTGAGGCGAAAGAGTTCCGTCCAAAAATGACTTGTGAAAGTTGCATCGCGGTCTGAGACAATGAAGAAGGGATGCCATGAAGACGAAATATCTGGTCCATGAAAATTTGTGCGACTAAGGAGGTAGTATATTGATTCCTGAGAGCAAAAAAATGATGATATTTGGAGAGTCGATCAACCACAACCAAGATTACGGTCTTCCCTCTAGATTTAGGGAGCCCGTCGATGAAATCCATCGAAATATTTGTCCAAATCCTTGTAGGGATGGGCAAGGGTTCAAGCAAACCGGGGAAGAGTGTAGTTTCACCCTTGTGGCACTGGTAGGTATCGCATTCAGCAACCATCTGTTGAATTTCCAATTTCATTCCCTTCCAAAAGAAGTTGCATCGTGCCCGCTCATACGTTTTGAGGAACCTAGAGTTCCCTGCCGCTGGAGAAGCATGGAGTTCATAGAAGACATCCTGGTGAAGATCTGTGCTCTGGGGAAGCACCAAGCGACCCTTGTATCTCAGAGAAGAACCATCCCAAGAGTAATGCTGTACAAGAGAAGGATTACTGGCAAACTATTGGATGATTTGAGATAAGGAAGAGTCATTGACATAGCCTTGCTAAACATATTGTAACCAATTTGGAATAGGCATAGAAATAGCTGAAAGAGAAGCATGGTCATCAAATGTGCGGGAAAGAGCATCCACCACAAGATTGTCCTTACCCTTCTTGTAAGTGATCTTCTAGTCATTACCCATGAGTTTGCTAACCCATTTTTGTTGTGTTGGGGATGATACTCATTGTTCCAGGAAATATTTCAAACTCTGGTGATCATTCTTGATGCAAAAATGATTCCCTAAGAGGTATGGACGCCATTTCTGTACGGCATGAAAAATAGCCATCATTTCCTTCTCATATGTAGAGGCGGCTAAATTCTTACCAGACAGGAATTTGCTGGTGAATGCAATGGGATGTTCGTCTTGGAGGAGGACAGCACCAAGTCCATTATCGTAAGCATCACTCTCAATAGTGAAGGGCTTGGAAAAACTAGGCATAGCTAGAACAGGTGTGGTACACATAGCTTGTTTCAGTTTCTCAAATGCACAATCAGCAGCAGGTATCCATGCAAAAGCATCCTTTCTCAGTAGAGTTGTTAATGGAGCTGTAATCTTCCCATAATCCTTGACAAACTTGTGGTAGTAGCCAGTAAGTCCCAAAAACCCACGAATGCTCTTCAAGGTTTGAGGAGGTGGCCAATTTTTCATGGCATCGATTTTGGCAGGATCGACACGAACCCCTTGTGCTAAAATAATATGCCCAAGATACTCTACTTCCTTCTGCCCAAGAACACATTTAGATTGTTTGGCACATATATGATGATCACAGAAAAGTTGCAGTACAAGATCTAGATGTTGGAGATGCTCAACCCAGGTTTTATTATAAATGAGGATATCATCAAAGAAGACCAGAATGAAGTTTCGCAAGTAGGGCCGAAATATTTTATTCATCAATGGATAGAATGTGGAAGGGGAATTTGTGAGGCCAAATGGCATGACCAAAAATTCAAAATGGCAATCATGTGTGCGGAAAGTTGTTTTAGGGATATCATTTGCATGGACCTGAATTTGGTGATACCCAAAACGAAGATTCAACTTGGAGAAAAAATGAGCACCATGGAGCTCATCCAGAAGCTCATCAATGATAGGAATTGGAAACTTATCCTTGATTGTGATGTGATTAAGTGCTCAAAATTCGATGCAAAGGCACGATGACCCATATTTTTTCCAGACTAGAAGGATCAGTGAAGAGAAGGAACTAGTGCTAGGGCAAATAACACCTTGCTTTAGTAAGTCGCGAACAAGCATCTCAATTTTTGTCTTGTGGTGAAATGGGTAGCGATAGGGCCTGATGTTGGGAGGGAAACTTCTAGGAAGGAGTGAAATACGATGGTCCTTGGGTCGTGAAGGTGGTAATCCCACTGGCTTAGCAAACACACATGCATATCGATCCAAAATTTGTTGGAGATCCAATGGAGTAGTTGAGACTGCTGAAGGTTGCATCTGAATGAAATGGAGCTGAGCGATGACACCATGTGAACTTTTCTTAAGAATATTTTCCATGCGATGTGAAATGTTGAGGCTGAGATACCCCGGTTGTAAGCCTTGCAATGTGTGTTTGGTACCATTGATTGAAAACTGCATCCAAAGTTCAACAAAATCCCATAAAATGGGTCCAAGTGTGCGTAACCATTGAGTGCCCAAAACCACATCACATCCTCCTAAGGGCAAGTCAAACATGTCAGAGCACAATTTATAATCCCCCATAGATATGTGCACATTACGACACTTCCCTTTGCACGGTAAGGTGCCCCCATTGGCAATCATGACTTCAAATATGGAGCAAGGATGGATGAAACAATCAGCCTGTTTGGCGATCCTCGGGTCAATGAAGTTATGAGTGCTAACAGAATCAATGAGTATTGTAAGAGGGCCTTTTTTGAAGAACCCTTTGACCTGCATGGTTTGTGGGGTAGTGACTCCAGCTAAGGCATGGAGAGTATCTCTGGTTTGTCCTCTGGAGCAGGAAGTTGTTGAATGTCGCCATCATCATCTGTGGAATCCTGAGCATCATAAAAAAATTTCAGATGCGAGTGGAGAATCCACATCCAAGAGATAGAGATTTTGCTCAACACATCTATGTCCTCGGGTGAATTTCTCGTCACAATTATAAAAATCCCTTTTCCTCGACGTTCCCACATCTCTACTTCAGACAAATGCTTGATAGGAGTGGTTATAGGAGCTGGAGGATTTTGGGTTCTTTGAGGAACTATAAGTTTGAATGGAACAAGAGTGGATTTGGAGCATTATTGAGCCTGGATCTTATCCTCTGCTAGCTTAGCCAACCCGAGGGATTCCATCATTGTGTTGGGGTAGAACATTTTAACCTTAGAGCGTATTGCATTCTTCAGACCACTGATAAAACAACTAAGGTAGAATGCATCAGGAAATCCCTCAGTGTGATTGGTGAGTTTCTCAAATTCTGACTGATACTCCCGCACAGTGCCAGTTTGGATAAGTTTGGTGAGTGCTCCTGTGAAGTCATCAAAAGCACTAGGACCAAATCGCTGTAAGAGGAGTTGGGAAAAATTTGTCTAGTTTGGCTCGGCATGAGCCTTGATGTACCAATGGAACCATTGAAGTGCTTCATGTTCCAAATGAAAGGATGCAAGGGGAAATTTATTGACATCAAAAGTGTTATGTAGACGAAAATATTGTTCTACCCTATAAATCCATCCAGTTGGATCATCACCATTGAAGTGAGGAAAATCCAGCTTCAGCCCATAGAAGTTGCTAAACGGTGAGAACTCAGTGTCTGCAGAAGACTCAGGCTGGCGGCGGTTGTTCATGGGAGAATGCTGAAGATGGAGACCAAGAAAGTTTTGACCTAGATCCTCAAGTTTGGACTTGATGGCGGCAAGTTCTTCTTCCATTTGTTTATTTGCTCCGGTGCGGTTGACAACCATAAGCAGTTTTTTTATTTTTATTTTTATTTTTTTTCCAGGTAATGGGTGGAAAAACAAAAATGGAGAGGGTTTTAGAAAAGGAGATTTTTTATTTGGAAAAAATTTGGGAGGGTAATTGGGGTTTTACAGGGTTTTGGACACTTTTTTAGGGACAAGAAGCAGAAAATCTGAATTTCAGAGGTGGGATGAAGGAATTGGAAAATTTGTCAGAGAGGGACAATGAAGCAGAAATGGAAAACAAACACCATGGAAAATTTGAAGGCGATTGGGTGAGAATCAGAGAAGTTATGACAAACTCTAAAAATTGACAAATGTGGAATTTCGGCCTTGAGAAAGTGAAACTGGGGATAAGGTCCTCAATGAAGGAATATACAGAATGGTATTACGGGGGTGACAGTGAAATTTCAAGGAAAACGGAGTAAATGATCTGTGACAATTCTAAAATTTTGCACGTTATCAACTGTAAATAGAGATGGACCCCAGGTATATTCGGCGTCTTATTGGTTCAAAGGTAGTCACTCAGCCACCAAGGTTGTCTCAGGCTTGAGTATTGGGGCAGTACCCCTCACTTCACGGCGTAGGTAAAACTGCTAACCGCTTGGCCAAAAATGACAACTCTTTGGTTTTCCTCACGGATGGGAATCTAGTCAATCTAGTGGGGGTCGTTGCCCTTTTCACTTGGCAGGTCCTCTCAATGGCTAGCTACTTCGGGGTTCTTGTGGTACTCCTCATAATGAGTTTTAGGGCTATGCCCAAGTACTTCCCACAGTTAAGCGGATAGGGTTTAATCCCTGATCCGGATGAATATTATTGTTGCAAGAAGAAGAACAATTGTAAGGCTCACAGCGCCAGGAAGCACGGCGAAAAGAAAAAAAAAATTCTCGAAATTCCACCCAATGAGCCCAAGAAAGTGCTCTGATACCATATGTGGAGAACCTCCTACAATAAACAATGAGAATGCACAATATAACAAAAATATTGGAGTACAAAAGATATTTTATTAATCACGGGCCACTTCGAGGGGGAAACCTCCTTTGAGCAAGCTCAATACAAAATAACTCTTCAATGCTTTAATTACCCTCAACACATACTTATATACTAATTCTAATCTAAACAAATATTACTCCACATGAATGTGGGATAATGCAACCTATTAACTAGACGACTTAACAACTATTACTTACTCCCCATGAATGTGGGATAATGCAACCTATTAACTAGACGACTTAACAACTATTACTTACTCCCCATGAATGTGGGATAATACATCATACTAATGGGACAACTTACAAAGCATATGCATCCGACAAAATAAAGAGGGGGGTTGACACGGGTTCTTAACAGGATCTTAGGGAGTTAACTTACAATGGTAAAAATTAATCCAAGAAAATGGTTTATAATGATAAGAGAACACTATGATATCCAACATTTGTCTAAGGTGTTGATTATTCTTATAATTTACTTTTGAGTTGATCAATGTTAACACAATTGATTTATTAATCATAGATGAAGTTGTATAACATGTTTACATGGGTGAGTGTCATTCAATTTGAAAAATGTTAAAGCATTTAAACTAAGATGCATGCAGTGCAAAAATCATTGGAGGATGCATTGATACATATTAGAAATATCAATCTAACAACACAATTATTATTATCAATGTGTAATCGTCAATTTACTTAAACAATAAATCTAAGATGAAACAAAGTTCACTTAACGAGCTTATAAGTAAATACATGAGTGGATCCTTGAGTTGTTCACTTGTGGGATTGTTAAGGCCTCAACACTGTATTTTTTGGGAAGTTTTTGTTGACACAAACAAGTGACCCCCATCAACAATACATGCTTTCCTAACAAAAGTGACCCCCATGCTTGCTTCTCCATTAAAATCGAAATCCCTCTAGTTATGTCCTAGATCATGTATGCAAGGTAAGGTGTTCTATTATGTTGTCAATCTAATATAATTTAAACTAATTAGTATAAAATATAGGGTGTTAGTTGGAATATTTCACCTCCTGCGGACAGCAAGGTGTTCCACTGGTCTGAATGGTTCAGATCCAGAACAAATAGAGGACAGAGGTTGAAGACTCCCCCTAGACGCTGTAGATATCTGGAATACAAGGCTTTGACAGTTCACCTGTGTACCTGCAAAAAATCTCAACACGAAATGAATCAAAGCAACCAGAATATGATCTACTAATCTATGCTAATGACTAAGGAATCTAGAAACATATATATGCGAAATCACAACAACAACATCATATGTGGGACAGAAATGAACTTTCATTAGAAATATGAAGAAGTTTACAACCAAGACTTAGTATTGACATGCATCTCCATGAAACCAACTCTTCATCGCCAAAAGCTCCGACTCTAGCTCTCTATGCTCTCTCCAAATGATCTTGGGCCAAGAATCAATCCAACAGCATAACAATACCTTCAATGTTCTCCCCTCAACCATGGCTATGAGCTCATATTTATAGGACTTTAATGGATAGAGATGGTTGAGAAATTAGTGGGTGAGGTGGTCTCTAAGATCCTAAGATGAGGGATCTCGAGCTCAACCAACCCACAACAGTAGGGATAAGGTAGTACACGAGGCTTATCATTTAGAATCCTTGAGAAACTTCTCTTTTTCCCCTTTTACCTAGGGTACCACTCTTCTCCTTCTATGACACAGCAGTTCTGATAATAACTGCCTATTGAACAAGGGAAATGGGCAGTGGCACAGCTTGTGGACAACCGATGAAAGGCGATGTGAGCAGGGGTACCGCTCCTGGATAAAGGGGCATGCGCGGTGCTGGGAATTTGTATGATAGATTGATGAAAAACCATTTAGTTTCCACTCCAGAAGCTGGGATTCATGGCAAGTAGGTATGTCAAATGTCTTATCACATGATGGTGACAGGATTTTGGTATAACAGGATGCCCCCCAAAGCATGAGTCTTAGAGTGATACGATAAACAAGAGATTTGAGAACAAGTCGTCGCCAGGAGATGAAAATTTCGACTTGATCGGAGTATGCAGTCAAGTAGGCATCTGTAGTACATCAGTATGTTGACTCATAGACAAAAGTAACCAAACTCATAGCTGCAGACCAATACAAAGCATATCCATGAATGGAATAAACAAGCATGGATACTTGAATATAGCGTAGATCCATGTGATAGAGGACTCAAACTTGGACATAGCTACCAGACATACAACGTATATCTATGTCATACAGACGCAAATTTGAGCATAGCCACGACCATACAAATGTGGATCCATGCTAGATATACAAAACTCCATCGCAACTTGGGGAAAAACAATGAGCGCTTTAAACAAATGCCCAGGGTCTTCGTCTCGTCTTCCACAAAGTACGATTCTATCCATGTGATTACAATGATCTGAAGTCGAACATGGTATAAACCACTTGATTACCAACCAATGATGTGAACTGTTAATAAGTGCGAGGGAAACCACCATTAATGTCAATGATTCCCAAGGTACCCTAGTACAATCTACCGAGTGTGAATAAATGTCCTGATGTCGAACACCCAGTTGATTCTATCGATCAAAGTTCAATGATGTGAACCTATGTCAAGAGCGATAGAATCTGTCATTAAGGCATACAAATCTCAAGGTACTAAACATTGTTTCTAATACTATTTCCTAGATGATGAGCTGATGTCGACGGGAATAGTCTCGTCGAAGGAGGGCCATGATGAGTCTCACATCGACAACACGAAATTCGGAACATAGTTCTGGAATGATGTGAATGTAGTAACCATATGACTGACTCAAAGATACTGAGACAAAGACTGTGTAGACTGCAGAGGTAAGACTTCTTCAAATCCCCTTTGAACAGTGGGTGACATGACAAAAAGACTTGGCAACATGACTAGATAGGACAGATACACAATGCAACAGTGGACAATGCATTCTTTTGAAAGACTCAAAGGATTGACATGACTCATGAAAGTGGATCATCACAGACAATGATTGTGCAGACAAGTGCCATGTGCAAAGGTAATGACAAACAACTGCCATTATTTGCAAGATGATTCCCTTCCCATTTCCCCCATCATGATTGATGAGTGCCTCTTTTCGGTTTTACGAGTTCAAAGAGGGTAACAAACACTCGATATAACTTGTCTAAAGACAAGTCTAGACCCATATGTTTTATGAACCTGAGAGAGGAGGGGTTCGATCTCAAAATGGGTCTCTTAATGTTTAATTTAATGAGTCCACTGAAAGAAAACTCGATATCATTCATGTTTAGAGAGTCTGAAAGAATATGGAAGAAGACTCCAATGGGGTCCTTTTTTGTATGATTTAGTCTCTAAGGCCTGAAAAAGTATAAAATCATACCTTAGAGAACTCTTCCAGTCATGATTGGCTGGAGTGATCCTTTTTCGTAAATAGTCCTATCCGAACCGAAAAAGAGATAACCTACCGTCGGACGGATGACTCTTCAAATACTTTAATGAGCGTGAAGAAGACAAGATCGCTCGACGATCTTTTCATATTTAGGAAGCTTGAAAAGGGTTTAAAGAGGACTCCATTAGACTTTTTCATGTTTGAATCCAGAGCACAAAAAAGTAATAAACTAAGCTCAAACCAGTTTTCATGTTTTAACCAGAGCATGAAAAATGAAAAGTAATCTCAACACCATCTTATTGTTTTTAACGAGCTCGAATATCAGTTGAAAGAATGCTCAGGGATTGGTTTCATTTTTATGCAAGCTCGAAACCACTGGGTAAACTATGCTTGAAAAATCCCGTTAGCATGACATACAAAGGTTGGAATCTTTCCCCCAGCATGATTGCTAGCAAAGCTTACCCCTAACATGGTTGCTGGTAGCTCGACATGCCCCCAAGCTTCGTTTCATCTGACGATTCTTCTTCCATACCCAACCTAAAAACCTGGTTGCTAATGTGAAAATGTTCACCAGGGGGGTAGGAAGAATGAGAATCGAGCAGGCGAAGGTTCAAGTTCTAACACTAAAGTGAAGACTCGAATCAAGGGAAGAGGATATGTTTCATTTTTACACATAAGGTAACTATGCTTGAAACATAAGGTAACTATGCTTGGAACATGGTTTCATTTTTATGCAAGCTTGAAACCAAAAGGGTAAACTATGCTTAAGGAGTGGCTTTATTTTTTAACGAGCTTGAAACTAAAAGTAAACTATGCTCTAGAAATGGTTTCATTTTTATGCAAGCTTGAAACCAAAAGCATAAACTATGCTTAAGGATTGGTTTTATTTTTTATCGAGCTTGAAACCAAAAGTAAACTATGCTCGCAAACCTGCTCCTACCAAACATGATATCCAGAGGTTGGTAGGTTTCCCCCATTTCATAAAAGCTAGAGACTTAGCTCCATTATGATGTCCATAGACTAGATCCATGCCCCCCCCATTTTACCTATGATGGGAAGAAGCTAACTAGAAGAAGGGGAAGGAACCACAAGAACATGCAGCACATTCAGGGCAGTCTGATTACTAGGAGTAATGAAATAGTCAGGTGTAACAAAGGAAAGCTAATCAATGGTCGCAATATTCCCATCATGGGGAAAATGCATAACTCTAAAGAGTGTGGACACAACAGCCTTCATGGCATAAACATAATCACGTCCAAGGAGTATATTAAAATATAAAGGATCTTGGACCACCATAACATCAATATAGATAGTTTTCCCTCCTAGTGTAATAGGAAAATGAGGAAGGATCCCTAAAGGTGCAGTAGGCCTTCGATTAAAAGCCAGTATCTGATCGGTGGCTGGCACAAGCTGAGGAGAGCCTAAAGCTTGCCAAGCATTTGAGGATAGAATACTAACAGAAGCCCCTTCATCAACAATAGTGCGAAGCATCCACCTAGCAGTAACATTCACAACTATCTGGAAAGGAACACTCGAATGAATATGAGACTCTGTTAGGTTACTCTAGTCAAAGGAAATAACCTCGCTAATCAGAGAGGGTTATGTCAAAATAGACAAAATTTTCTCTTGTCGAGACAATCAGAATGAAGCATAAAAAATTCAGCAGGTTTTGGTTCATTCTCTATTGGAAGAGAAGAACAAGATGAAGATTTGGTCAAAGAGACTACTTCAGTATTAACACTCTCTAATGAAAGAGCAGGATTGGGTGGAAATGACACTGACTCAACCACTTTAACTTCACTCTCCAAAGGAAGAGTGGGATCAACCATAGATAAATTTGAATCGACCACTTGGTCAACCAGTGGGGGATCGAGGGATAACTTACTATCACTTGTTGGAATCACCTGTTGATGATCAGTAATATTTTCCAACCAATGTGAAGCTTCATCCATGCTTGGAAAAATAAAAGTACAATGCATAGCCTTGCATATCAAAAAAGGATACAAAACTTTACCCTTATGACCTTTTACCAATGGGTCACTGGTTGTGGGAGTATCGTCAACATGATGATCAAAGGTTGATGATACAGACGGTTTGGACCTTTTATACCACTCTCCTTGTACACGGGAGAGACCAGGACACTCCTTAAGAAGGTGGTCCCCCTTGCAAAGCTTACAAGGGAACTTGGGTTTTTCGAGTGTTCTTTTAGAATGAGCACCATCAAGAGTAGATGGTTGCTGCTTTTTCTCTTTCTTATCCTTCTTCCTTTTACCCTTCCCTTTCTTCTTCTTCTTCTTATCCACATGACTTCTAACCATAGAGATTTGGTCAAGCAAAAAAAAAGAAAGGGATGAAGCAACAACCGATGAATAAGGAGAGGTATTAGGTTGAGGTCAATTCTCTCCTGGAGGAGAGGTGACATTTGAGGCATTAGGTGTAACAGGAATTATCAGATTAAACAGCCAGACCGGTAATCCTATAGTTAATCCAGGAAGATTTAGAGTGGCAATAAAGGGAGGACCAATACCTTCACTTGGAGGGAATACAAAATGTACGCCTTGGAAAGGGACCTCTTGAGTGGTAGTCCCAAATTGGGATGCCATCTCTAAACTCTCTAATAACCCCCTAACTACCACGTGTTGCAGCTGCAACAATTTCCCAAAATTCTAAAAATTTTAGGACCCTCCTTTGCTTGAATCAGTTGGATTTTCTTCTTGAAATTGGTCTAAGAACTTTCAGAAAGGCTTTGCTCATGCTTGGATTGAGCTACCCATTGTTTTGATTCCTCCTCTGATGCCTTAAGTAATCCACTTTTGATCAATTTCTATCGCCGCCCTTAAGCGCATTTGAAAACATGCTGGAATCGGAGGATGTTTTGTTTTGATTTTCCACCATTGCGGGTGGATCTTGGCTTTGGTATTCCGCAGTTGCGGATGGATTTTTGTTTTGCAAAAAGAAAAACCTTCCAACTTTTGACCCATTGGGTTTTTCACGTAGGATGCTTTTTTGTTTGGCATCGGAAGCTTTTACCATCATTTATTCCGCCGTTGTGGATGGGCTTTCGATTTTGACTTTCGGTTTTCTCCCGATTCGAGTGATTTTTTTTTACTGCTTTTGAGTTTTGAATCGGAACCTTTTATCATGTCAGTTTTCCCCGTTGCGGAAAGATTTAAACTTTCATCCTTCAATTCAAAAACCTTTCGATGTCTGATCTCTCAACTGCTACCTGATATGTATAACCAGGAGGGAAGGCTTGGTGCTTTGATTGTTCACCGTAGTGGAAGAACGTTCGCTTTCATCCTCCAATTCGAAAACCTTCCGACATCCGATCTTATGAGTTTTTTTTCTGCCATACGTATCTCCGTAGCTGGGTCTACGTTTTGGCTGTCCACCGTTGCAGAAGAGATATTACTTCCAACCTCCGATGCAAAAGCTCTCCGATGTCCGATTTTTCTCACACGAGCGATCAAATATATATACGGGGACGGTGTATTGTTTTTCTATTGTTATTTTTTGCGGAGCACTGTCGCCATCGAGCTGTCGTTTTCTTGAGATAGCGAACGTCCCCACTATCGGTGTACCTACATCCAGGTGGCAACTGCGAAAGCTTGACCATCATCGACCCACCATACTTGCCGTATTGCCAGGTAGGCTCCTCATCGTTTTTTCCCGTTCATTTTGATACCCTGCGCATAGGGATTGAAGGGTTTCGGCGTAGATGGCCGTTACGCCGTCTGCGCCAAACCACCCTACATAGTTATTATTGGTAGGAGATAGGTCTTCCATGGACTGCTTTGGGGGTTTTCGGGGCTGTTTATCCTATGGTGCGCTACCCATTGTTGAAGCCCTAGCCTTTTTCACCTATGCGGTTCTGCGCGTCCTCAACGAGCTTAATGTCGAACCAGTAAACTGCTGGAAGGAATATGTCTTTTCTATTGGTGTGTAGGCGTGGCACCGTTGAGAAAGCCTCATAGTTACTATTGTTGTTTCCTGCACCACTTAAAACCCAGCCAATTTTTTTTTTCTATACTTCAAGCTACCCCATAGAGCTTAGCGGTCAAGCCTCATCCTGTGGGAGGGAATATATCTATATTCTTAGTTGTTGACCAGAAGGGCGTAGGTTTGGTTTTGATAAGACACCATTGAAAAACCTGTGCAACTGCTACTGTCTTTCCCTCGCAGCGAAAGGACCATGGCATGCATAGAAAGCAGAAATGTGTTGCATATTAATGTAGATCTTTTTCTGTCTTGAATATGATTGATAGAATTGTTTAGTGTCCTACAGCAGTGGTAGATTGAACATTTTTACTGTATATAACTTGTTTTCCACTGCCCATTGGGTTTAATAATTTTGTTAGTCAGGACATTTCATTCCATACACATATTTTTAACAAATTGATGTCATGATACACATAGGAGAAGTAAAACGCTACACACTGTCACATAAATGTCTGAACCTTGAATTTCTAAATGTTACAATGTTATGTATGGCAGGAAGAATTCGAATCCACCATGTCCAAGAGGAAAAAGAAGAAGGCCCCTGTGGTCAAAGAAGATCTAGAAGTAGAGGTTGTCACAAAGACCGAATACATATATGAAGACACTCAATGTGTTTCTGGTGTTGAACCCGAGTACAAATGGGGTGAAATATATAGATTGATTTCCCGCAGGGAGGTTCCTGACATGGGCCTCGAAGAAGAATCCATCTATGCTAACATAGAGAAATCTTCTCTCATGAAAGTTGCCACCAGACCAGAGCTGTTCCCATGCTCTGAGGTAATTGGATGGATTCTGCCCCAGGCAGATATAACCACAATGATCCTGGGGAACGTTGAAAAGAAAGGCTATGGTGCTTACAGCCCTGGATATGCGGTTCTAGCCTATAACTTGCCAGAAGCTCAGGTGTTCTTATCTGATGATTGGTTAAACAGCATAAGAATGGACCTTATAGAGACCATGAAGAGAATGCTACTAACTGGTAAGCATTTTAGGACCAGAGTAACAGGCGAATATGATACTGCAAGTTTAAGGGTTCCATACAGATTCATAGCCTTGATGCTCAACAGAATATTTGGACGAGCTCACGGTAGGTTTTTCAAACTGGAATGGATACCCATCATATTTTATGTTGCAACCCAGGGGACAGTATTCAATTGGGCCAGCCTTGTATCGAGCAGTCTTTCTTCTTGCTTGGTCGTAGCCTTGGGAGGAGAATCCCAGAAAAGGTCCGAATTCTATATGAGTTCAATACTGATAGACTATATATTGTGAAACCAGCCTTTCCCTGGTCTCAGGTGCATCTGGGAAAGGGAAAGAATGCTTGTTTAAGCTGCTTATAAACCATTGCGGGCACACCAATACCACAGCCATTACAGAGAAGTCTGTGAGCACTTCATTATGCCACTCTACACGCTCATTTTCCGGAAAGAGTGTGATTGTATGTCGAAGGGGGCCATGCAAGTAATAGAGGATTATGTAGACTACTTCTTGGCAGAAAATGGCATGTATTTCAGAATGTTTGGTGGTACGAGAGCACCTTCTCTGCTGCCCAAATACTCAACTGATTATGTTATCCACAAGGAGGCAGTCAGACAAGTGTTCCTGGATGGAATAGGCAGTTTTCTGTTCGAGCATAAGAATACTGCTTATCCTCCCTTGCCTTTCAAACTAGGAAGTTACAGGTTCACTAAGGTGAAACAAGTTGACGAATTCGTACAAGAACTAGAAAAGTTCCATTTTGGCGAGATGCCTTTCCGGAGAAATGATACTCACGGGAAAGTAGCTGAGAACTGTAAAGAGCATAAGGTGCATTTTGAGTATACCCACCATTTTGATAGGGAAGAATCTGTCTTCCGGAACACCCTGAACATGACAGCCCTGAAGAGAAGATTCAAGAAGAAAATCACCACCATAGGTGGGAAAGGGGATGAACAGGCTAAGGCTGAGGAAGAATCCAAAAGGAGAAATGAAGAAGCCCAGAGGTTAGGGAAAGAAGCTGCAGAAAGGCTACATACAAAAGGAGAAAGAAGAGCTGCTCAGAAAGCAGCTGAGAAAGCAAAGGAAGCAGCCAAAGAAGCAGAAGAAGCAAAGAGAAAGCTCGATGAGGAGCTCCAAAAGCAAGAAGCTGAAAGAATAAATTCGACCTAGCAGTCAGCTTCTGAAACAGCAGCAGGGCAGACCCAGGAGGTGGAAAATCTCGAGGTTCAGACCTCTCAAGTACCTGCTGCCAGCACACCCATGGTCCCCGCACTCAAGCTGGTCCCTTTTGTGCAGGAAAAGGGAAAGGAAATCCCTGATTTCAAAACTGTATATTATGATAGGGCAATAAAGAGAATAATAAAGAGGATAGAGAGGAAAGTTGAGGCGAAAGGTCTACCTGGTAAAATGATAACGGATACGGCTGTTATGTTAGGAACAGACCAAGATCCGAGATTTACCCTAAGAGCCGGGTCTGCATTCATCCAAGCTTCAGAGGATAATGTAAGCAAAATCATGATTGACTTGGAGCAATGAAAGAAATCTTCTGCTCAATTGAAAGATACATTTAGGCATGAGAGGGAAGAGAGCAACAGGCTCAAGAGGAAATATGAATACATACAAAGGGAAATGAAATCTTCAAAAGCTGAGATACAGGCCCTCCAAGTAGAAATGCAAGTCAAGGAAACAGCACAGGAGGCCCTAGAGAAAGTGCAGAAGGAATTCCAAGATCTAAAGAGTGAGAAGGAACAACTACTGGAAAAGGTGGAAGAGCTAGAAGAGCAGCAGAAGATCCTCTTGCAGGCCAATGATCTACACACCCAAGAACTGAGAAAGGAACATCAGGAGCAGATTTCTTCTTTGACCACTACTTTGGAAGTGGCAAGAGAACAGCAGGTTAATCTCCAGCCTTTCAAGGAGCATGTATTGCCCCAAAAAACCAAGATGCTGCAGCTGCAGACTGCTGTTGAAGAAGAAAGATGTAGAGTGCTGCAAATCGATGCCCGATTGGAGGAGATCTTGGAAACTGCATCCTACTTTGTGGACCGATCCCAGGACGTCCTAAAGGTCCTAACTGCAAGAATGGCAAGGTTGGATAACAACGAAGAAACCCCAGTGGATCTACCTTCGAAAGACCAGCAGGCCCTCAAATGGGACTATAACCTAGTGGAGTTTGCTATTAACACCGCTAAAGACTTCAAGAAAGCAGTAAAAAAGACAAAGGGATTATGCATCGAGTTTTTCACAAGACTTGTTATTACCTACAACCGGTGCCAGATAGAAGCTGAAGAGAGGCTTGAAGCTTTCCCAGATCACAATGCCTTTGTGGAGCTATTGTAGAAGAGATTCCAGGAGGAAGAAGCTAAGGTACATGATATCAAAGCCCTGGATGATCTGATCTTGAGAAGCGAAGTAGATCATCCAGTTGTCAGTGTACAGCTTCTGGAAGATCAGCTCTGATTGAGTACATCCAGGGTCGAGGCTATCAAGAACCAAGCTGAGAAGTTTGAGATGAACATTCAGTTTTTGGAGCCTTGTGACTTTGAAGGCATCGCTACTGAAGCTGCAGCATGGAAGAAGTTTCTTGACAGCCAAGTGGGGCCCTCCTCGTGAGGGGTTGGCCATCTTTGTATTTTGTAACATTTTGTAAAAGCATTTCGGAAAAATAAACAATGGGAAATGAAGAGTTGGGAATCGCAAAGGTTACCTTTGGGCAGCCCAACAGTTACCCCCTTTTTTTGTATAAAGATAGAAATCTTAGAAGGGAAAAAGGGGAATTTTTCCTAATGAGACTGGTGAAGAGATATTGTAAGAAGAACTATTTCCTTTTGCAATAATAAATTACAGTTGGCCTGTTGGAGAAAGCTTTGTGGAATATTCTAATGCTGTGCTATGGATTTGTTGAAGAGGAACTATTTCGTTTTCAGCTTTATGTCCATTAACCGTGAGACCGTTCTAACTCTTTGAACCTACGTTCTTGCATGAATGTTTTCTGGTTTATTTTATGAAGATTTCCACTAGGAGTAATGAATGTTGTTCATAAACAATTGGCTATCTGGTTGTGAAATATCTTTAATTGTTCATGCGATATGGGAAGAAATATCAGCTAACTGTAGTTTCTCTTATGTTGCATGCACGCTTTACATTACTCATAATTAAATTTAGTTGGCTCCTCGAGGATAGATAGATAGGTAGTTAGTTTCATTTCATGGCTGCATATGTGATTTAGATGTTTGTGGGCTCAAGACGAGAGGTAAGAACCTGCGCATCACGTTGTGACTATTCCTTGCATCCTGATCACCCTGAATGGTTAAGTAGGCATATGCATCTCATACATAAGTCAAAAATACAAAAATATACACGGTGGACCGGGCCGCAGCCGGTAAAACCTTGTTTTTTTACTTTGACCTACAGTTGTCGGACTGCAAACCAGACGGATTCCCTATACCAAATAGTCAACGGGCTAGTTGGGAACGTTGATTGGGGAGAATCCCTTTCTGTTGTTGCCTACGAATTTCTAGGCCTCAACTGTTCTGGCGCTAGAAGGAGGGCCGCCGGTGAATGGCTGGCCATGGAAACTTAGTTTTCCCAAGATTACCTTACCAGCAGATATTTGAAGCTTTCAGCTTGACCTAAGTACTTACAGGTTTCGGTTATACCTTTGAAGTAAGAAAGCCTTTTCTCACCCTACGTTGCTCTTTGCTCAGATTTTGTTCTTTTGCCTGTACTCATGGCTGGTGTGATTTTGAACCAGCCCAACCCATTACTTGCTTGGAGAGCTAGATCACCTTTGAGCCTTATGCCTCCATTGCATAACTTACCTCAAGGTTTTGAGAAGCTGCTGCCTAAGTTTGACCCTGAGGAAAAGACTGCTGTAGATGATCACTTGCAGATTTTTTATTTACTAGCAGTAGAAGGGTTAAGGGCTGGGGAGTACGAAGATGTTGTCTGTAGATTATTCCCTCATACCCTAAAAGGGGCAGCTGCTTCATGGTACTTTGCCCTAGCCGCAAATTCGATCCCAGACTGGAACTCTTTCGAAAAGGTTTTCAGGAGTAAATATACAGCCCAAAAAATGCATGCCTCATTAATGAAAGGTCTTGGTTTGTTAAGAAAAGAGAAGAATGAAGAGGTACATAAGTTCACTCAAAGATTTTCGTTATACCTAAATAATTTTCCTGAAACTGACAGACCCTCAGACAAGGTCTTAATTAAGTATTATACATCTGCCTTAGGACCTGAGCTGGCTATGTTCGCTAAAATGAAAGCCAAGCCTACATTGGTAGAGACTTATGAAGAGGCAGGAAGGGTAGAAGCTGAAATGGAAAGTGTAGAAGATTACCCTAACTTACCTAAAGAGAAGAATACCAGGAGAAGAGATGTACCACTGTCTAAACCTAAAGAGGATCACCCACATGATTATCAGGGAATGCTGAAAATGATGCAGAATTTATCCAATAGAATAATAGACCTGGAGAAAGGGAGGGAAGCTCAGAAAACTCAGAAACCCCATTATCCAAAAAGAGAGGATAATAACCAATAGCAAGTCCCTCCCCCACATCTACCATCAGTAAACATAACAGAAGTAGGGGGTGATAATTTCTGCACTTTTCACCAACAATCTCATTCGAAAAAGGAGTGCGTGCAATGGTTGAATTCGATAGCACTGGTTATGAATCAGCTGCTAGATTCTAAAGTAACCAAGAATAGTGCCAAGGAGGATAAGAAAAACCAGGCTATAGAGAAACAAGATAATGACACTATGCTTTCATGGAATGGTATATCGCTGTTTGACACTGAAGAGAGCGCTCTCAAAACTGAATGCACATCTACAGCGACAAAGGATATAGATTTAACAATTTTGAAGATCAAAAGACTGCAAAATAATGTCAAGAGACAAGTAAAGATGAAGGTTGAGGATGAAACACCTAGAGCCAATACTCTCAACCAGGAGGCAGAGCCAATCACTGAGATTGTCAAACCTGTAGAAGAACTGATAGGTGTTAGTGAGGAAAACACCAATGAAATTGGAGAGCATGAAGAGGATTTGCCTTCTCAAAACCAACTAGGAGAAGAAGACATAGAACTAGGTTGGGAAGAGAAAGCTGATACCCCACCTTTTCTTTTGACCCTAGAAATGTTGAATCACAATGTGCATAATTTCTTGGTAGATTCTGGATCAGCGGTGAATGTTATGCCCCTGGAGATTTGAAAAAAGATTAATGGAAAGCCGAAGTCCACATTTTGTGAAGTAACGCAATTAGACAGCTCAGGTGTCAAAGTAGTGGGAGAAATGAAAAATGTCCTCATTCGCTTATCTACAAACAACAAGATCTGTCAATTTATTGACATTACTGTGGCTGACATACCTAGTGGATATGGGCTTATTCTGAACAGAGATTGGTCTGCTAGGTTAAAAGGCTATTTTGCTTCGGATTGGTCTCATCTATTATTGCCTCTCAAGGGTACCCCGAATAAGATTAAGATTTTGAGAGAGAATTATATGAAGTATACCGTTACTAAGCTAGGGGAAGGAAATGAATCTACTGATTCTATCCTGGGAAACTATCTAACTGAGTGTAAGCTGAGACATCATACCTCAAGCAAGGCCAGTTCTATGACTGACGTTCAGCCTAAGCTCCTTCAACTTCTTCAGGCTGTAAGAGATGATTGTAGGATAGTAGGCATGGGTTCAGTTTCAAAACTAGCCCAGCTAGACCATGGTTAGATATCTCATGCCTATGATCTGGCCCACCCTTTAGCTCTCTAGTTTTAATTTTTTTTAGGAGTGGGCGAAATTTTTCTTTCTTTTGCTTTGTACATAAATAAATTGTTTTGTGTTATTTAATGCTTTGATGCTTTTTCTGTTGATTATTTGATGTGATGCTGTTTTCCTTTATTGCTTTGCTAGCATTTCTTTTAGTTTTGGATAAAGAGGCAAACTTTTGGTTGCAATGGAGCATCAGGGTTCTTTATTAACCTGAAATCTTGAGCGAAAGACTGTGCTTTAAAGTATAGAATGTCTTCTAGTAGCAGTTTTCCTAACTGGCAATGCATTCATTGAAGTCTTACTTAACCTAGTAAATAGCTCAGAAGTAAAAGAGGTCTGGAATACTATTTCGAGGCTCCATCCATTTCACATCTTAAATATCCAAGGGGGTGACAGCAAAAGACCCACGGAAAGGAAGCAGAGTAAGACAGTATATCATATAAATGATCCCATGTCATATATTCAGAAAAGCAAAAAGCTATCAAGAGTCAAAACTCCTTAAAGAAAAAAAATACATATCAAAGCAAAATATCAAAGCATGAAGTACTAAATGGCCACAAGATCCTCTCCGTCTGTGAACTGGAATATGAAGTACATTGTTCACACAAAAGGACACTATGGGATAGAGGATCCTGAATTAAAATTAATTAAGAAAGGCCTGCAGGAGGACTCATATCAAAAGAACTAAAGTTGAAAAGGCACAAAAGTGCAGTTGGCATGGGAATGAGGAACAAAAGGATAATACTGTTTACTCTCTGTTACAATCCTGTGGTGTCCAAGCCGTAAACTACCTGAGGATAGGCAAAATAGACCTCACTTATTTTGCCTCAAAAGAGTTATTCAGACTTGCAATATTTCTGATGTTACCATTTCCCAAAGAATAGACTACTTCTCAATGATTTAAATGCTTAAGTTGGCCAGCCCGAGGATAAAAACATCTAGAAGATTTCAAATTTTATTCATATGGTCTTGCATTGGGAAGGAGTTAATTCAGAAATCTGGGGTTCACCAGGTAGTCGCCAGTTGTTGCAGCTGCAACAATTTCCCAAAATTCTAAAAATTTTAGGACCCTCCTTTGCTTGAATCAGTTGGATCTTCTTCTTGAAATTGGTCTAAGAACTTTCAGAAAGCCTTTGCTCATGCTTGGATTGAGCTACCCATTGTTTTGATTCCTCCTCTGATGCCTTAAGTAATCCACTTTTGATCAAGTTCTATCGCTGCCCTTAAGTGCATTTGAAAACATGCTGGAATCGGAGGATGTTTTGTTTTGATTTTCCACCGTTGCGGGTGGATCTTGGCTTTGGTCTTCCGCAGTTGCAGATGGATTTTTGTTTTGCGGAAAGAAAAACCTTCCATCTTCCGACCGATTGGGTTTTTCACGTCGGACGCTTTTTTGTTTGGAATCAGAATCTTTTACCATCATTTCTTCTTCCGTTACGGATGGGCTTTTGATTTTGACTTTCAGTTTTCTCCCGATTCAAGTGATTTTTTTTTACTGCTTCTGAGTTTTGAGTTAGAACCTTTTATCATGTAAGTTTTCCCCATTGCGGAAAGATTTAAAATTTCGTCCTCCGATTCGAAAATCTTCTGACGTCTAATCTCTCAACTGCTACCTGATATGTATAACCAGGACGGAAGCCTTGGCGCTTTGATCGTCCGCCGTAGCGGAAGAACGTTCGCTTTCATCCTCCGATTCGAAAACCTTCCGACGTCCGATCTTATGATTTTTTTTTCTGCCATGCGTGTCTCCGTGACTGGGTCTATGTTTTGGCCATCTTCCATTGCGGAAGAGAGATTACTTCCAACCTCCAATGCAAAAGCTCTCCGATGTCCGATTTTTCTCACACAAGCGATCAAATATATATACGAGGACGATCCATTGTTTTTCTATTTTTATTTTTTGCGGAGCACTGTCGCCATCGAGCTATCATTTTCTTGAGGTAGCGAAGGTCCCCGCTGTCGGTGTACCTACATCCAGGTGGCAACTGCGGAAGCTTGACCGTCATCGACCCGCCATACTCGCTGTATTGCCAGGTAGGCTCCTCGTCGTTTTTTCCCATTCATTTTGATACCCTGCGCATAGGGATTGAAGGGTTTCAGCGCAGACGGTCGTTATGCCGTCTGCGCCAAACCACCCTGCATAATTATGATAGGTAGGAGATAGGTCTGCCATGGACTACTTTGGGGGTTTTGGGGCTGTTTATCCTATGGTGCGCTACCCATTGTTGAAGCCCTAGCCATTTTCACCTATGCGGTTCTACGCATCCTCAGCGAGCTTAATGTCAAACCCGTATCCTGCTGGAAGGAATATGTCTTTTCTATTGGTGTGTAGGTGTGGCGCCGTTGAGAAAGACTCATAGTTACTACTATTGTTTCCCGCACCGCTTAAAACCCAGCCGTTTTTTTTCTCTATACTTCAAGCTACCCCGTAGAGCTCAGCGGTCAAGCCTCAGCCTGTGGGAGGGAATATATCTATATTCTTAGTTGTGGCCAGAAAGGCTTAGGTTTGGTTTTGATAAGGCACCGTTAAAAAACATGCATAACTGCTACTGTGTTTCCCTCGCAGCGAAAGGACCATGGCATGCATAGAAAGCAGAAATGTGTTGCATATTAATGTAGATCTTTTTATGTCTTGAATATGATTGATAGAATTGTTTAGTATCCTACAACAGTGGTAGATTGCACATTTTTACTATATATAACTTGTTTTCCACTGCCCATTGGGTTTAATAATTTTGTTAGTCAGGACATTTCAGTCCATACACACATATTTTTAAAAAATTGCTGTCATGATACACATAGGATAAGTAAAATGCTTCACACTGTCACATAAACGTCTGCACCTTGAATTTCTAAATGTTACAATGTTATATATGGCAGGAAGAATTCGAATCCACCATGTCCAAGAGGCAGAAGAAGAAGGCCCCTGTGGTTGAAGAAGAGCTAGAAGTAGAGGTTGTCACGAAGAACGAATACATATATGAAGACACTCAATGTGTTTTTGGTGTTGAACTCGAGTACAAATGGGGTGAAATATATAGATTGATTTCCCGCAGGGAGGTTCCCGACATGGGCCTCGAAGAAGAATCCATCTATGCTAACATAGAGAAATCTTCTTTCATGAAAGTTGCCACCAGACCAGAGCTGTTCCCATGCTCTGAGGTAATTGGATGGATTCTGCCCCAGGCAGATATAACCACAATGATCCTGGGGAACGTTGAAAAGCAAGGCTATGCTGCTTACAGCCCTGGATATGTGGCTCTAGCCTATCACTTGCCAGAAGCTCAGGTGTTCTTATCTGATGATTGGTTAAACAGCATAAGAATGGACCTTATAGAGACCATGAAGAGAATGCTACTAATTGGTAAGCATTTTAGGACTAGAGTAACAGGCGAATATGATATTGCAAGTTTAAGGATTCCATACAGATTCATAGCCTTGATGCTCAACAGAATATTTGGACGAGCTCACGGTAGGTTTTTCAAACTGGAATGGGTACCCATCATATTTTATGTTGCAACCCAGGGGACAGTCTTCAATTGGGCTAGCCTTGTATCGAGCAGTCTTTCTTCTTGCTTGGCCGCAGCCTTGGGAGGAGAATCCCGGAAAAGGTATGAATTATATATGAGTTCAATACTGATAGACTGTATATTGTGCAACTAGCCTTTCCCTGGTCTCAGGTGCATCTGGGACAGGGAAAGAATGCCTTTTTATGCTGCTTATAAACCATTATGGGAACACCAGTACCACAGCCATTACAAAGAAGTCTGTGAGCACTTCATTATGCCACTCTACACGCTCATTTTCTGGAAAGAGTGTGATTGTATGTCGGAGGGGGCCATGCAAGTAATAGAGGATTATGCAGAGTACTTCTTGATAGAAAATGGCATGTATTTCAGAATGTTTGGTGGTATGAGAGCACCTTCTCTACTGCCCAAATACACAACTGATTATGTTATCCACAAGGAGGTATTCAGACAAGTGTTCCTGGATGGAATAGGTAGTTTTCTGTTCGAGCATAAGAAGACTGCTTATCCTCCCTTGCCTTTCAAACTAGGATGTTATAGGTTCACTAAGGTGAAACAAGCTGACGAATTCGTACAAGAAATGGAAAAGTTCCATTTTGGCGAGATGCCTTTCCGGAGAAATGATACTCACGGGAAAGTAGCTGAGCACTGTAAAGAGCATAAGGTGCATTTTGAGTATACCCACCATTTTGATAGGGAAGAATCTGTCTTCTGGAACGCCCCAAACATGACAGCCCTGAAGAGAAGATTCAAGAAGAAAATCACTACCATAGGTGGGAAAGGCGATGAACAGGCTAAGGCTGAGGAAGAAGCCAAAAGGAGAAATGAAGAAGCCCAGAGGTTAGCGAAAGAAGCTACAGAAAGGCTGCATACAGAAGGAGAAAGAAGAGCTACTCAGGAAGCAACTGAGAAAGCAAAGGAAGCAGCCAAAGAAGCAGAAAAAGCAAAGAGAAAGCTCGATGAGGAGCTCCAAAAGCAAGAAGCTGAAAGAATAAATTCGACCCAGCAGTCAGCTTCTGAAACAGCAGCAGGGCAGACCCAGGAGGTGGAAAATCCCGAGGTTTAGACCTCTCAAGTACCTACTACCAGCACACCCATTGTCCCCGCACTCAAGATGGTCCCTTTTGTGCAGGAAAAGGGAAAGGAAATCCTTGATTTCAACACTGTATATTATGATAGGGCAACAAAGAGAATAATAAAGAGGACAGAGAGGAAAGTTGAGGTGAAAGGTATACCTGGTAAAATGATAACAGATACGGCTATTATGTTAGGAACAGACCAAGATCCGAGATTTACCCTGAGAGCCGGGTCTGCTTTCATCCAAGATTCAGAGGATAATGTAAGCAAAATCATGATTGACTTGGAGCAATGAAAGAAATCTTCTGCTCAATTGAAAGATACATTAAGGCATGAGAGGGAAGAGAGCAATAGGCTCAAGAGGAAATATGAATATATGCAGAGGGAAATGAAATCTTCAAAAGCTGAGATACAGGCACTCCAAGTAGAAATGCAAGTCAAGGAAACAACACAGGAGGCCCTAGAGAAAGTACAGAAGGAATGCCAAGATCTAAAGAGTGAGAAGGAACAGCTACTGGCAAAGGTGGAAGAGCTAGAACAACAGCAGAAGATCCTCTTGCAGGCCAATGATCTGCACACCCAAAAACTGAGAAAGGAACATCAGGAGCATATTTCTTCTTTGACCACTGCTTTGGAAGTGGCAAGAGAACAACAGGTTAATCTCCAGCCTTTCAAGGAGCATGTATTGACCCAGAAAACCAAGATGCTACAGGTGAAGACTGTTGTTGAAGAAGAAAGATGTAGAGTGCTGCAAATTGATGGCCGATAGGAGGAGATCTTGTAAACTGCATCCTAATTTGTGGACCGATCCTAGGACGTCCTAGAGGTGCTAACTGCAAGAATGGAAAGGTTGGAGAACAACGAAGAAACCCCAGCGAATCTACCTTCGAAAGACTAGCCGGCCCTCAAACAGGACTATAACCTAGTGGAGTTTGCTATTAACACCGCTGAAGACTTCAAGAAAGCAGTAAAAAAGACAAAGGGATTATGCACCGAGTTTTTCAAAAGACTTCTTATTACCTACAACCAGTGCCAGATAGAAGCTGAAGAGAGGCTTGAAGCTTTCCTAGATCACAATGCCTTTGTGGAGCTATTGCAGAAGAGATTCCAGGAGGAAGAAGCTAAGGTACAGGATATCAAAGCCCTGGATGATCTGATCTTGAGAAGCGAAGTAGATCATCCAGCTGTCAATGTATAGATTCTGGAAGATCAGCTCCGATTGAGTACATCCAGGGTCGAGGCTATCAAGAACCAAGCTAAGAAGTTTGAGATAAACATTTAGTTTTTGGATCCTTGTGCCTTTGAAGGCATCGCTACTGAAGCTGCAGCATGTAAGAAGTTTCTCGACAGCCAAGTGGGGCCCTCCTCATGAGGCGTTGGCCACCTTTGTATTTTGTAACATTTTGTAAAAGCATTTAGGGAAAAATAAACAATGGGAAATGAAGAGTCGGGAAGCCCAAATGTTACCTTTGGGCAGCCCAACAGTTACCCCTTTTTTTGTATAAAGATAGAAATCTTAGAAGGGAAAAAGGGGTCTTTTTCCTAGCGAGACTGGTGAAGAGATATTGTAAGAAGAACTATTTCCTTTTGCAATAATAAATTACAGTTGGCCTGTTGGAGAAATCTTTGTGGAATATTCTAATGCTGTGCTATGGATTTGTTGAAGAGGAACTATTTTGTTTTCAGCTTTATGTCCATTAACCGTGAGACCGTTCTAACTCTTTGAACCTACGTTCTTGCATGAGTGTTTTCCGGTTTATTTTATGAAGATTTCCACTAGGAGTAATGAATGTTTTTCATAAACAATTGGCTATCTGGTTGTGAAATATATTTAATTGTTCATGCGATATGGGAAGAAATATCAACTAACTATAGTTTCTCTTATGTTGCATGCACGCTTTACATTACTCATAATTAAATTTAGTTGGCTCCTTGAGGATAGATAGATAGGTAGTTAGTTTCATTTCATGGCTGCATATGTGATTTAGATGTTTGTGGGCTTAAGACCAGAGGTAGGAACCTCCACATCACATTGTGACTGTTCCTTGCATCCTGATCACCCTGCCTGGTTAAGTAGGCATATGCATCTCATACATAAGTCAAAAATACAAAAATATACACGGTGGACAGGGCCGCAGCCGGTAAAACCTTGTTTTGTTACTTTGACCTACAGTAGCCGGACCGCAAACCGGATGGATTCCCTATACCAAATAGTCAACGGGCTAGTTGGGAATGTTGATTGGGGAGAATCCCTTTCTGTTGTTTCCTGTGAATTTCCAGGCCTCAACAGTTATGGCGCTAGAAGGAGGGCTGCCAGTGAATGGCTGGCCGTGGAAACTTAGTTTTCCCAAGATTACCTTACCAGCAGATATTTGAAGCTTTCAGCCTGACCCAAGTACTTACAGGTTTCGGTTATACCATTGAAGTAAGAAATCCTTTTCTCACCCTACGTTGCTCTTTGCTCAGATTTGGTTCTTTTGCCTATACTCATTACCTGCTTGGAGAGCTAGATCACCTTTGAGCCTTATGCCTCCATTGCGTAACTTACCTCAAGGTTTTCAGAAGCTGGTGCCTAAGTTTGACCCTGAGGAAAAGACCGCTGTAGATGATCACTTGCAGAGTTTTTATTTAGCAGTAGAAGGGTTAAGGGCTGGGGAGTATGAAGATGTTGTATATATATTATTCCCTCATACCCTGAAAGGGGCAGCTGCTTCATGGTACTTTGGCCTGCCCGCAAACTCGATCCCAGACTGGAACTCTTTCGAAAATATTTTCAGGAGTAAATATACAACCCAAAAAACGCATGCCTCATTAATGAAAGGTCTTGGTTTGTTAAGAAAAGAGAAGAATGAAGAGGTACATAAGTTCACTCAAAGATTTTTGTTATACCTAAAGAATTTTCCTGAAACTGACAGACCCTCAGACAAGGTCTTAATTGAGTATTATACATCTGCCTTAGGACCTAAGCTGGCTATGTTCGCTAAAATGAAAGCCAAGCCTACATTGGTAGAGACTTATGAAGAAGCAGGAAGGGTAGAAGCTGAAATGGAAAGTGTAGAAGATTACCCTGACTTACCTAAAGAGAAGAATATCGGGAGAAGAGCTGTACCGTTGTCTAAACCTAAAGAGGATCACCCACATGATTATCAGGGAATGCTGAAAATGATGCAGAATTTATCCAATAGAATAATAGACCCGGAGAAAGGGAGGGAAGCTCAAAAAACTCATAAACCCCATTATCCAAAAAGAGAGGATAATAACCAATGGCAAGTCCCTGCCCCACATCTACCATCAGTAAACATAACAGAAGTAGGGGGTGATAATTTCTGCACTTTTCACCAACAACCTCATTCGAAAAAGGAGTGCCCACAATGGTTGAATTTGATAACACTGGTTATGAATAAGCTGCTATATTCTAAAGTAACCAAGAACAGTGCCAAGGAGGATAAGAAAAACCAGGCTATAGAGAAACAAGATAATGACACTATGCTTTCATGGAATGGTATATCGCTGTTTGACACTGAAGAGAGCGCTCTCAAAATTGAATGCACACCTACAGCGACAAAGGATATAGATTTAACAATTTGAAAGATCAAAAGACTGCAAAATAATGTCAAGAGACAAGTAGAGATGAAGGTTGAGGACGAAACACCTAGAGCCAATACTCTCAACTAGGAGGTAGAGCCAATCACTGAGACTGTCAAACCTGTAGAAGAACTGATAGGTGTTAGTGAGGAAAACACCAATGAAATTGGAGAGCATGAGGAGGATTTTCCTTCTCAAAACCAACCAGGAGAAGAAGACATAGAACCAGGTTGGGAAGAGAAAGATGATACCCCACCTTTTCTTTTGACCCTAGAAATGCTTAATCACAATGTGCATAATTGCTTGGTAGATTCTGGATCAGCGGTGAATGTTATGCCCCTAGAGATTTGCAAAAATATTAATTGAAAGCCGAAGTCCACATTTTCTGAAGTAACGCAATTAGACAGCTCAGGTGTCAAAGTAGTGGGAGAAATGAAAAATGTCCTCATTCACTTATCTGCAAACAACAAGATCTGTCAATTTATTGACATTACTGTGGCTGACATACCTAGTGGATATGGGCTTATTCTGAACAGAGATTGGTCTGCCAAGTTAAAAGGCTATTTTGCTTCGGATTGGTCTCATCTATTATTGCCTCTCAAGGGTATCCCGAATAAGATTAATATTTTGAGAGAGCCTTATATGAAGTATACCGTCACTAAGCTAGGGGAAGGAAATGAATCTGCTGATTCTGTCCTGGGAAACTATCTGACTGAGTGTAAGCTAAGACATCATACCTCAAGCAAGGCCAGTTCTATGACTGACGTTCAGCCTGAGCTCCTTCAACTTCTTTAGGCTATAAGAGATGATTGTACGATAGTAGACATGGGTTCAATTTCAAAACTAGCCCAGCTAGACCATGGTTAGATATCTCATGCCTATGATCCAGTCCACCCTTTAGCTCTCTAGTTTTAAATTTTTTTAGGAGTGGGCGAAATTTTTCTTTCTTTTGCTTTGTACATAAATAAATTGTTTTGTGTTCTTTAATGCTTTGATGCTTTTTCTGTTGATTATTTGATGTGATGTTGTTTTCCTTTATTGCTTTGCTAGCATTTCTTTTAGTTTTGGATAAAGAGGCAAACTTTTGGTTGCAATGGAGACATCAGGGTTCTTTATTAACTAAAATCTTGAGCGAAAGACTGTGCTTTAAAGTATAGAATGTCTTCTAGTAGCAGTGTTCCTAACTGGCAATGCATTCATTGAAGTCTTACTTAACCCAGTAAATAGCTTAGAAGTAAAAGAGGTCTGGAATACTATTTCGAGGCTCCATCCATTTCACATATTAAATATCCAAGGGGGTGACAGCAAAAGACCCACGGAAAGGAAGCAGAGTAAGACAGTATATCATATAAATGATCCCATGTCATATATTCAGAAAATCAAAAAGCTATCAAGAGTCAAAACTCCTTAAAGAAAAACAATACATATCAAAGCATGAAGTACTAAATGGCCACAAGATCCTCTCCGTCCGTGAACTGGAATATGAAGTACATTGTTCACACAAAAGGACACTATGGGATAGAGGATCCTGAATTAAAATTCAGTAAGAAAGGCCTGCAGGAGGACTCATATCAAAAGAACTAAAGTTCAAAAGGCACAAAAGTGCAGTTGGCATGGGAATGAGGAACAAAAGGATAATACTGTTTACTCTCTGTTACAATCCTATGGTGTCCAAGCTATAAACTACCTGAGGACAGGAAAAATAAACCTCACTTATTTGGCCTCAAAAGAGTTATTCAGACTTGCAATATTTCTGATGTTACCATTTCCCAAAGAATAGACTACTTCTCAATGATTTAAATGCTTAAGTTGGCCAGCCCGAGGATAAAAACTTCTAGAATATTTCAACTTTTATTCATACGGTCTTGCACTGGGAAGGAGTTAATTCAGAAATTTGGGGTTCACCAGGTAGTCACCAATTGTTGCAGCTGCAACAATTTCCCAAAATTCTAAAATTTTTAGGACCCTCCTTTGCTTGAATCAGTTGGATCTTCTTCTTGAAATTGGTCTAAAAACTTTCAGAAAGGCTTTTCTCATGCTTGGATTGAGCTACCCATTGTTTTGATTCCTCCTTTGATGCCTTAAGTAATCCACTTTTGATCAAGTTCTATCGCTACCCTTAAGTGCATTTGAAAACATGCTAGAATCGGAGGATGTTTTGTTTTGATTTTCCACCATTGCAGGTGGATCTTGGCTTTGGTCTTCCGCAGTTGCAGATGGATTTTTGTTTTACGGAAAGGAAAACCTTCCGATTTTCGACCCGTTGGGTTTTTCACGTCGGAAACTTTTTTGTTTGGCATCAGAAGCTTTTACCATCATTTCTTCCGCCGTTGCGGATGGGCTTTCGATTTTGACTTTCGGTTTTCTCCCGATTCGAGTGATTTTTTTCGACTTCTTTTGAGTTTTGAGTCAGAACCTTTTATCATGTTAGTTTTCCCCATTGTGGAAAGATTTAAACTTTCATCCTCCAATTCGAAAACCTTCTAATGTCCGATCTCTCAACTACTACCTGATATGTATAACCAGGACAGAAGGCTTGGCGCTTTGATCATCCGCCGTGGCGGAAGAACGTTCGCTTTCATCCTCCGATTCGAAAACCTTCCGACGTCCGATCTTATGAGTTTTTTTTCTCCCATGCGTGTCTCCGCAACTGGGTCTACGTTTTGGCCATCCGCCGTTGCGAAAGAGAGATTACTTCCAACCTCCGATGTCCGATTTTTCTCACACAAGCGATCAAATATATATACGGGGACGGTGTATTGTTTTTCTATTGTTATTTTTCGCGGAGCACTGTCGCCATCGAGCTATCATTTTCTTGAGGTAGTGAAGGTCCCCGCTATCGGTGTACCTACATCCAGGTGGAAACTGTGGAAGCTTGACCATTATCGACCCGCCATACTCGCCGTATCGCCAGGTAGGCTCCTCGTCGTTTTTTCCCGTTCATTTTGATACCCTGCGCATAGGGATTGAAGAGTTTCGGCGTAGATGGTCGTTACGCCGTCTGCGCCAAACCGCCTTGCATAGTTATGATAGGTAGGAGATAGGTCTGCCATGGACTGGTTTGGGGGTTTTGGGGCTATTTATCCTATGGTGTGCTACCCATTGTTGAAGCCCTAGCCGTTTTCACCTATGCGGTTCTGCGCGTCCTCAGCGAGCTTAATGTCAAACCCGTAGCCTGCTGGAAGGAATATGTCTTTTCTATTGGTGTGTAGGTGTGGTGCCATTGAGAAATCCTCATAGTTACTACTGTTGTTTCCTGCACAGCTTAAAACCCAACCATTTTTTTTCTCTATACTTCAAGCTACCCTGTAGAGCTCAGCGGTCAAGCCTCAGCCTGTGGGAGGGAATATATCTATATTCTTAGTTGTTAACTAGAAGGGCGTAGGTTTGGTTTTTATAAGGCACCGTTGAAAAACCTGCGTAACTGCTACTATCTTTCCCTCGCAGCGAAAGGACCATGGCATGCATAGAAAGTAGAAATGTGTTGCATATTAATGTAGATCATTTTATGTCTTGAATATGATTGATAGAATTGTTTAGTGTCCTACAGCAGTGGTAGATTGCACATTTTTACTGTATATAACTTGTTTTCCACTACCCATTGGGTTTAATAATTTTGTTAGTCAGGACATTTCAGTCCATACACACATATTTTTAACAAATTGCTATCATGATACACATAGGAGAAGTAAAACGCTGCACACTGCCACATAAATGTCTGCACCTTGAATTTCTAAATGTTACAATGTTATATATGGCAGGAAGAATTCGAATCCACCATGTCCAAGAAGCAGAAGAAGAAGGCCCCTGTGGTCGAAGAAGAGCCAGAAGTAGAGGTTGTCACGAAGATCGAATACATATATGAAGACACTCAATGTCTTTCTGGTGTTGAACCCGAATACAAATGGGGTGAAATATATAGATTGATTTCCTGTAGGGAGGTTCCGGACATGGACCTCGAAGAAGAATCCATCTATGCTAACATAGAGAAATATTCTCTCATGAAAGTTGCCACCAGACCAGAGCTGTTCCCATGCTCTGAGGTAATTGGATGGATTTTGCCCTAGGCAGATATAACCACAATGATCCTGGGGAACGTTGAAAAGCAAGGCTATGCTGCTTACAGCCCTGGATATGTGGCTCTAGCCTATCACTTGCCAGAAGCTCAGGTGTTCTTATCTGATGATTGGTTAAACAGAATAAGAATGGACCTTATAGAGACCATGAAGAGAATGCTACTAACTGGTAAGCATTTTAGGACCAGAGTAACAGGCGAATATGATACTGCAAGTTTAAGGATTCCATACAGATTCATAGCCTTGATGCTCAACAGAATATTTGGACGAGCTCACGGCAGGTTTTTCAAACTGGAATGGATACCCATCATATTTTATGTTGCAACCCAAGGGACAGTCTTCAATTGGGCTAGCCTTGTATCGAGCATTCTTTCTTCTTGCTTGGCCGCAGCCTTGGGAGGAGAATCCTGGAAAAGGTCCGAATTCTATATGAGTTCAATACTGATAGACTGTATATTGTGCAACCAGCCTTTCCCTGGTCTCAGGTGCATCTGGGACAGGGAAAGAATGCCTGTTTATGCTGCTTATAAACCATTGTGGGCACACCAGTACCACAGCCATTACAGAGAAGTCTGTGAGCACTTCATTATGCCACTCTACACGCTCATTTTCCGAAAAGAGTGTGATTGTATGTCGGAGGGGGCCATGCAAGTAATAGAGGATTATGCAAACTACTTCTTGACAGAAAATGGCATGTATTTCGGAATGTTTGGTGGTACGAGAGCACCTTCTCTGCTGCCCAAATACGCAACTAATTATGTTATCCACAAGGAGGCAGTCAGACAAGTGTTCCTGGATGGAATAGGCAGTTTTCTGTTCGAGCATAATAAGACTGCTTATCCTCCCTTGCCTTTCAAACTAGGAAGTTACAGGTTCACTAAGGTGAAACAAGCTGACGAATTTGTACAAGAACTAGAAAATTTTCATTTTGGCGAGATGCCTTTCCAGAGAAATGATACTCATAGGAAAGTAGCTGAGCACTATAAAGAGCATAAGGTGCATTTTGAGTATACCCACCATTTTGATAGGGAAGAATCTGTCTTTCGGAACGCCCCGAACATGACAGCCCTGAAGAGAAGATTCAAGAATAAAATCACTACCATAGGTGGGAAAGGGGATGAACAGGCTAAGGCTGAGGAAGAAGCCAAAAGGAGAAATGAAGAAGCCCAGAGGTTAGCGAAAGAAGCTGCAGAAAGGCTGCATACAGAAGGAGAAAGAAGAGCTGCTCAGGAAGCAGCTGAGAAAGCAAAGGAAGCAGCCAAAGAAGGAGAAGAAGCAAAGAGAAAGCTCGATGAGGAGCTCCAAAAGCAAGAAGCTGAAAGAATAGAGTCGACCCAGCAGTTAGCTTCTGAACCACCAATAGGGCAGACCCAGGAGGTGGAAAATCCTAAGGTTCAAACCTCTCAAGTACCTGCTGCCAGCACACCCATGGTCCCTGCACTCAAGCTGGTCCCTTTTGTGCAGGAAAAGGGAAAGGAAATCCCTGATTTCAACACTGTATATTATGATAGGGTAACAAAGAGAATAATAAAGAGGACAGAGAGGAAAGTTGAGGCGAAAGGTCTACCTAGTAAAATGATAACGGATACGGCTGTTATGTTAGGAACAGACCAAGATCCAAGATTTACCCTAAGAGCCAGGTCTGCATTCATCCAAGCTTCAGAGGATAATGTAAGCAAAATCATGATTGACTTGGAGCAATGAAAGAAATCTTCTGCTCAGTTGAAAGATACATTGAGGCACGAGAGGGAAGAGAGCAACAGGCTCAAGAGGATATATGAATACATGCAAAGGGAAATGAAATCTTCAAAAGCTAAGATACAGGCCCTCCAAGTAGAAATGCAAGTCAAGGAAACAGCACAAGAGGCCCTAGAGAAAGTGTAGAAGGAATGCCAAGATCTAAAGAGTGAGAAGGAACAGCTACTGGCAAAGGTGGAAGAGCTAGAAGAGCAGCAGAAGATCCTCTTGTAGGCCAATGATCTGCACACCCAAGAACTGAGAAAGGAACATCAGGAGCATATTTCTTCTTTGACCACTGCTTTGGAAGTGGCAAGAGAATAGAAGGTTAATCTCCATCCTTTCAAGGAGCATGTATTGACCCAAAAAACCAAGATGCTGCAGCTGCAGACTGCTGTTGAAGAAGAAAGATGTAGAGTGCTGCATATCGATGGCTGATTGGAGGAGATCCTGGAAACTGCATCCTACTTTGTGGACCGATCTCAGGATGTCCTAGAGGTCCTAACTACAAGAATGGTAAGGTTGGAGAACAACGAAGAAACCCCAGTGGATCTACCTTCGAAAGACCAGCAAGCCCTCAAATGGGACTATAACCTAGTGGAGTTTGCTATTAACACCACTGAAGACTTCAAGAAAGCAGTAAAAAAGACAAAGGGATTATGCACCGAGTTTTTTAGAAGACTTCTTATTACCTACAACAGGTGCCAGATAGAAGCTGAAGAGAGGCTTGAAGCTTTCCCAGATCACAATGCCTTTGTGGAGCTATTGCAGAAGAGATTCCAGGAGGAAGAAGCTAAGGTATAGGATATCAAAGCCCTGGATGATCTGATCTTAAGAAGCGAAGTAGATCATCCAGCTGTCAGTGTACAGCTTCTGGAAGATCAGCTCCGATTGAGTACATCCAGGGTCGAGGCTATCAAGAACCAAGCTGAGAAGTTTGAGATAAACATTCAGTTTTTGGAGCCTTGTGCCTTTGAAGGCATCGCTACTGAAGCTGCAGCATGGAAGAAGTTTCTCGATAGCCAAGTGGGGCCCTCCTCGTGAGGGGTTGGCCACCTTTGTATTTTGTAACATTTTGTAAAAGCATTTAGGGAAAAATAAACAATGGGAAATGAAGAGTCGGGAAGCCCAAAGGTTACCTTTGGGCAGCCCAATAGTTACCCCTTTTTTTTGTATAAAGATAGAAAGCTTAGAAGGGAAAAAGGCGACTTTTTCCCAGTGAGATTGGTGAAGAGATATTGTAAGAAGAACTATTTCCTTTTGAAATAATAAATTACAATTGGCCTGTTGGAGAAATCTTTGTGGAATATTCTAATGCTGTGCTATGGATTTGTTGAAGAGGAGCTATTTCATTTTTAGCTTTATGTCCATTAACCGTGAGACCATTCTAACTCTTTGAACCTACGTTCTTGCATGAATGTTTTCCGGTTTATTTTATGAAGATTTCCACTAGGAGTAATGAATGTTGTTCATAAACAATTGGCTATCTGGTTGTGAAATATCTTTAATTGTCCATGCGATATGGGAAGAAATATCAGCTAACTGTAGTTTCTCTTATGTTGCATGCACGCTTTACATTACTCATAATTAAATTCAGTTGGCTCCTCGGGGATAGATAGATAGGTAGTTAGTTTCATTTCATGGCTGCATATGTGATTTAGATGTTTGTGGGCTTAAGACGAGAGGTAAGAACCTGCGCATCACATTGTGACTATTCCTTGCATCCTGATCACCCTACATTGTTATGTAGGCATATGCATCTCATACATAAGTCAAAAATACAAAAATATACATGGTGTACCGGGGCGCAGCCGGTAAAACCTTGTTTTGTGACTTTGACCTACGGTAGCCGGACCGCAAACCGGATGGATTCCCTATACCAAATAGTCAACGGGTTAGTTGGGAACGTTGATTGGGGAGAATCCCTTTCTGTTGTTTCCTGCGAATTTCCAGGCCTCAACACCATGCACAAGCAAGTATTACTCAAAATAAAAGCAACAAGCAAACATGTGAAAAGAGCGGATAAGAGTCAGGAACCTCACAGGACAGGCCAAAAGGATAAATCAGATGGTTTGAGGATTCCTAAAAGGGTCTCTTGATATATGCAAGGTACAAGGGAGTTCAAATCGGTAGTAGTGTTGTCTAATGTATAATCGTTCACAAGGGGCCTTCTGATATACAATCGAGTACGTGAAGTACCTTTCTATATACCTCAAGGGTACGTGAAAGCCCGTTCGATATATCGACGATACGTGGAAGAACCATGCAAGTCCTGGAATGTAATGCGGACAAGTAACGACAGTGCCTACACTTAAAGACTCCCGAACAAGTCTCTAACTTATCACTCAAATTGCTAAAGTTTTAACCTAGTACTACCGTTAATTTTATCCTGTGCGTTTAGGTGGAACCATGGAGTGAAAACTTGAAATTAAAGAAGATGCATACAAATTTTTATGATAGTGCAAGTTTTCCTCTTCAATGAAATTCTACCTAAGAGAGGGAGAGATATTTACTTTTCTTCCCAAAAATGCACACCCAAATGCAAATGCAATTCTATCTTTTCAAACGAAAAGAGAAGTATCAATGCACCCCAAACAATCTTCGAAGCAAATAAAAAAGAGATCTAGAGAACATATAACATAAATCAAAATGTTTCCTATCTTTTCATGTTTGAAAAAGACACATAAAAACTCAATGGAAAGATGATTTCACTAACGTTTCCGAACAAATCTAACTCTAATGCACACAAAGCTGAAAACAGATGTTTCTTCTCAATGAAAATAAGATCTAGAATTTCAAACCATCATGCTCAAAACAAGAAGAAAATCATTCAACAAGCTTGTGAATAAAGCAAAAGAGAGATAAAACTAAAACTTTTCTTTGAAACAGATAAGGAAATGAAGAACCAATCTTTCCTACCAAGCACTGAAAAAATCAGTATGCAAAAGGAAACAAGAATCACCCCAAGCAAAGGAATACTCAAAACAACATGGATCACTCACGCATTCTAAGTCCAAAACAAACCAAAACCTACTCATGAAAATGAAATGTATATTTCCAATTCCAATGAATAATATCTACAAAAAGGAGAAAGAGGTTTCAAGCAAAGAAAAGAATGTAAACTCCAATGCAAGAAACACAAACTCTCTTTGAATGCAAAAAGAATACAACAATCAAAGCGACTGTAGAATATACAATTCATGGCCCCTCCCGATCGTGAGGAAGCATTTTTTTTCAAAAATACTCTTCATTTTCATAAAAAAGTAAGCCAAAAACATACAAAAATCAAAATACAAGGTCTGGAACAGGGGCTACCTGGCACCACACAGATGAAGCTACTGACAGGCAGTTTTGAGGCAGAACCACTCTTTACACACTGGATTCAAGCGATGGCACTGCGGGCTGCTAACTGGACACAAGCAGTGGCACCACTCCTTGCCAATAGAACATGTGTGACTCCCTGTAAAAAATCTAGAACGCAAGGAGAACGATAGATCAAGTCAGTAAAATACTAGATCAGGGAAAATACTATTGAATTGAGTATGGAAATAGAGCATAAAAGACCGAAATGATTCAGATCTGAATAGATATGGAAATTTCAAACTCAAATAATGAAAGTTAGAAAGTAGATCTGACTGAAGAGAGTTGAATAAAATGGATCCTGGATTCGGACAAGAGTTGCAGACTGAGGAAGATCAGAACAACTGATACGCCATTCCCTAGTAAAGTCGTCAGATTTGTTAGCTGGAATATTTCACCTCCTGCGGACAGCAAGGTGTTCCACTGGTCTGAATGGTTCAGATCCAGAACAAATAGAGGATAGAGGTTGAAGACTCTCCCTAGATGCTGTAGATATCTAGAATACAAGGCTTTGACAGTTCACCTGTATACCTGCAAAAAATCTCAACATGAAACGAATCAAAGCAACCAGAATATGATCTACTAATCTATGCTAGTGACTAAGGAATCTAGCAACATATATATGCGAAATCACAACAACAACATCATATGTGGGACATAAATCAACTTGCATTAGAAATATGAAGCAGTTTACAACCAAGCCTTAGTGTTGACATGCATCTCCACGAAACTAGCTCTTCATCCCCAAAAGCTCCGACTTTAGCTCTCTATGCTCTCGCTAAATGATCTTGGGCCAAGAATCAATCCAACAACATAAAAATACCTTCAATGTTCTCCCCTCAACCATGGCTATGAGCTCATATTTATAGGGCTTTAATGGATAGAGATGGTTGAGAAATTAGTGGGTGAGGTGGCCTCTAATATCCTAGGATGAGGGATCTCGAGCTCAACCAACCCACAATAGTAGGGATAAGTTAGTACACAAGACTTATCATCTAGAAGCCTCGAGAAAATTCTCTTTTTCCCTTTTTACCTAGGGTACCACGCTTCTCCTTCTATGACAGAGCGGTTCTGATAATAACCGCCTATGGACCAAGGGAAATGGGAGATGGCACCACATGTGGACAACTGATGAAAGGCGGTGCGAGTAAGGGTACCACTCTTGGATAAAGGGGCATGTGCGGTGCTGGGAATTTGTATGACATATTGATGAAAAACCATTTAGTTTCCACTCTGGAAGCTGGGATTCAAGGCAAGTAGGTATGTCAAATGTCTTATCACATGATGGTGACAGGATTTTGGTATAACATAGGGACATGAATGAATATGGGAAAGCTACAAGAAATGAAATGAAGTAAATGCAATTTGAAAGTACAAATCACTAACTCATTATTTAAGGACACACCATGAAAATGCAACCAATAATAGAGAGAATAGGTGGTCAATGTCCTTGGAATGAACTTGAATCAAACCATTCCATCTCTCTCTTGAAGTAAAATGGTCCAATTTCGAAGAACACTTCCTTGTCACAAAAACAAGTAGTAACTAAGATGAAATGAAACACAATTAGACATATGGAAATAGGGAGAATAGTTCATTATTCACTAGTTGAATGCATGCATAATCCTAGACTCCAAGCAACTGAGAATAGTCACAAGTTATGAGAAGCTTCATGCTTCATATCATGCATTAGAAAGCATGAGATTAGTGAGAGAAAGCATCATAGCACTAGAAAATTCCATTAGATATAATGCTTAGACAAAAAAGCACTAAGAGATCCAAGTGATGAGAGAGTAGTCACAAACCCAAACATAGCTTTGCAAGCGTATAAAAACACTAGCTAACAACAATCTCTATATTAATAGCTTACAATGCAAAAAATATGATCTTTTGATGTAAGGTAATGGCTATATTTAAAAGTTTATTTCATGGCTCTTCACCTTCCAATTCCTCACACTTAACTACCCTAGATGAACCATTGGCTCCTTAAGCTCTAAACTCACTACAAATTTAATCTTATTCTCACTTCGAATTTTAAATTAGTTAATGAGACACCATCTAGCAATGCATGCTAATTGTCTCCAAAGAAAGGATATAACAATGCACACTTACTGTCACCATATTAGCCTTGTGTTTCAAACCTACAATGATAGGGGTTGACAATTTCTAATGGAATATGAGGGAAATTAAAAAATAGTATACAACAACAAGAGGCAACTGTAACAAGTATAGAAGTGAAGGGTGTGAAGTATTGTGTTATGATGCCAAGGGAAGCGACCAATAACAACCACCATATTTTTCTATCGTTATGTTTACAGATGACAAGTGGTGTACATATCCAAACTCACTATAAAGGGTGACGATTGTTATCTATTACCTTAGCCTTATATTTGAAAGTTGTAATAGTGGTAGCCTCAACTAGTACACCATTGAATTTTCTTATAGTTATTAAGGTGACAACTAATATCCATCATCAGAGTTTTGAAATGAAATTTGAAATTTTCATGATAATAAATATTGATTATCATTGATTCTTATCATAAAATTCATCAAGATATCAATCAAGAACAATTCACTTCCATTATCCCGAAAATGCATTTATTGTCTTTTACTTAAAATTGTACAACAATATTATAATACAAATATATAACGCATACAATCACCTTTTTCATGAGTATTTTGTTGTGGCCAAAGTGTCCTAGCTACTTAATTTGCAACAACATAATCATTAACGTCAATAACTTCTTCATATGGATCTACAGAAGGTTCTTCCTTGACTGAATGGGCGATATGAGTTGGTGCATCTCCCAAGATGGTAGGTTTGGTGCATGGATTCAAGGAAGGAAGGATGTTATTTAAGGAGGCCATATGATTCAAAGCTCCTAAATAAAGAACCCATGAAGGTGATGGTGAGGAAAAAACAACAACAAGTGCATGACCTGCATCTTGTGGATTTTCAAATATTTTAGTTGACTTATTTAGATGGTGAGGAATCTTGATATTTTCCTTCAAGATAAGATTTTTTACTTTATAATTTTTCTTCCTCATGCACTCATGGTCTTCATGATTATGTTTTTCACAGTAAGCACATATGGTTTTTTCCTTCTTGGTCTTCCAATCTTCAGAGGAGAGGGAGCAAAAGAATCCAATGTAGGCTTCTTCCAAGCACCTTGAAGTTCCAATTTGGTAGCATGTAAGATAGAAAAAAACATTGAGTATTTGGAACACAATTTGGATAGGATGAGAGAATTATATGTTCATCCTTCTTATCTATTCCACTTAACTAGAGATGCATAATTAATTATTTGAATTTCATGAACAAGTATTGATTAGTATCCAAGTTCCTCGAGAACAAACTTATGAGATCATTTTCCAAGTAATGTCCTCTCATCTCATCATTCTTCCCAAAAATTCCTTCCAACTTGCTCCAGACTTCATTACATTGTGGAATCGATGTGAATAAGGTGATATAGGAGGTTGGGATAAATTGAGATACATATCAATGCAAAAGCTTCATCCATTTAACTAAATCAGTTTTAGTGATTATGTGAAAGTAATTTCTTTGCAACATGATCACTACATATGATTCCCATTCATAATTGTTGAATGGAGTGAGGATTTTCTATTGAGACTAATCCATCTTGATCAATGCACTCTAATATGTGTCTTCCACCAACAAACCAATATACAACTTATTGAGAATCACCAACGACATATTACCATGTGATATTTTGAACCAATTGGTCTAGAATAGTAAGTAGAACAATAATATAGTTAGAAATCCATAGATGAGAAGTTGAAGGTATTAGAGTTACATAATATTCAATAACCTAACAATGATATCTTATTAAAGATGAGTCTTCAATACAATTCCGTAGAAATCAAGAGATAATTCAAGTAAAGATCTAAGTTAAGAAGTCCACATTGATCAATTAAATGCTCAATAGAATACATAAATGATTGAATTACAAAGGTTATTGGTCAATGGTATGCAAGCTTACATATACAGGTAACTAATCTAGAATTAATTGCATTTACAAGAATACAATCTAGTTAAACTTAAGAGAAATCACTCTAAATAATACAATGCACCCTTCTTAGGGGGTTATGTTGACCATACAAGTGTTGTACTATACCTAGAACTGATAAGTGATGTGATTTTGCGCCAACAATATACAAATGTGCTCTCCTCAAGAAGTAAACTAGGTCATTCATGGGTAGTTAAGGTTAACTAGTCCTAGAACAACCTCATGAGGTAGTTAACTTAGTCATGCATGAGAAACCAATGTTTAATTAGACATGCATGTGAAACCATAATGCAACTAGACCTAAATAGACACTAGATGACATTAGGTAGTTAACTAGGCCACAATGACTAATTAATGTGGACTAAACCCAAAAAAGGGGGTATAACTAATTGTAATGGCACCTTTGACCCTAAAAAGGGGTCGTTTGACCTAGAAAGTGCACTATTGACCCTAAAAATAGGGGGATAGATCCAATAGGAGTGTTCTTATCCCCCATAATTTTAGAAGAGATGGAAAATGAGTGTGTGGGTACACCAACAGGTCTTTGATGGTGGTGTGGGTGACCATATACAAGAACCTTCACTATTGGTTCTAACTATTTGACTCATATGGTTCCTTTGAGACATGTATCCCCTTAATTTTGTTTCTTGTTTTGCACTTCCTAGGGATATTCTTCACATGCTTCCTTATCTCATTCTTTTGATTCAACCTCAAACTCTTCTTATGTTATGTTTGTAGGTACAAGGACTTCTTCATCTGTCCTATTGAGCACTTATTTTTTAGTAAGAGAAATATCATGCAATGTAATTTTATTTTTCTTATATCAAAGCTTCATGAACTTATTTTGCACATTAATATTTATTGTACCAACTAAGACCATCCAAGGATATCCAAAAACAATATCCACGTCATCCATATCTATAGCATCGTAATTTGAATGCAATCCATATCACCTTCAACTTGTGTGATTTGAAAATTATTTGTGGGGAATTGCAACATTTTATCCAAACTAACATTGATAAAATTATGGTTGCTACTGGAGTTTATAGAAACGATAATACTTTCCTATTGAATACATCCAGAAACCTATGATAGAAATTTTATGCATGAAAATAAACACTTAGCACTTTCTTTATCATTATTCATATCATGAGACCACCTAACTAAAAATACCTTTTTAGATTGTTCATATGAAAGTTTTGATATCATGTCATGGTTAAGCAAATACCACCATATGTCAACACCATCTTTTAAATTAATCAAGACAATCCAAGTCTCTAGTTGTTTTTTCACAATGTCTTTGTCTTACATGTGTACTCTTCAATACTAAGATCGTCATTTTTTCTTGTAAAATACATAATATCTTACTTTTCAATGGATTTCATTTGTGTAATGAGGGTTTGGAGGGAATGAATTTAAAATTATGATAACTTGATCAATATTGTTTGGAATCTCTATTATGACCAAAATTATGAAATTCCATAGTCATTATGCATCCACTTGCACTAGTTTGATATAAATATGGTGACTCTTTTAGAATATATATGATATGTGGTCCAAATGGCTATCACCACTAAAAAATACAAAAAAAACCAAAAAACAAAACTAGTTGGTTTTAAATCAACAATAACTCCATTTCTTGGACTCCAATTTGAACATTTTTTAACTTGGTTTTTTTTTGAGTGTAACACAAATTTGTAGTTGGTTTCTTCAAATTTTGCATAAAAGTTTTAAAACCGTATTTAATATGTTGCCCTCTTTTTTCCTCCAAAAACTTTGCAAGAAGAAAAAATACAAAGCATTCCACCTTTTTGTCCCAATAAAGGCCTCTAATATTAAATGTTTTATTATTTGGATCTAAATTTAAAATTAAACACATGATACTAAGAATATAAAATCACTAACAATAATTTTAAAAAAATGTTCCACATTGTATTAATTTCAAAACCTTTAATGTAGGGCAACACAATCAATTATTGCTTATGGAAGGAATCATTGAACAAGACATGTTGTTACAAAAGAATATTGTTATGGAGAAGATCTCCTATGGCTTGGGGTGGACCACAACAGATAGGATGACACCAGAAATAAACCCATTTCTAATCATGTTAAATATACAAGTGAAACTAACACTAAGAAACCAAGGAGTGGAGTACCTTATTCCGGACGATTGATGTAGATCCCCGTTGCGATTTCAATCAAACTTATACCTACACATTGTCCTCAACAACAACAAGATACACAAGCATGATATATGTAAAGCATTAGAATCTAATCTAGCATGTTATATTCCAATACATAATCAAAGTAATTACATCCATGGTTAAAAAATATATATAATTACACATACAATTGACAAGAAATGGATATTTCTATTAGTATGAACAGAGATGAATATGACAAAAGCTGTCAGAACCTCGTCGAAATCGAGAAACTGAGTCCCTCCACCTGGACCTCCACCTCCTCAATCCACCATACAAAGGAAAGCTCACAATTATTAAGGCAAGCTTGGGAAATAGCACTAATGGCTGCTTCAAGGACAAAGGGATGCAGACTCAAGTACGTAACACTGGGGAAAAATTCCACTATAGTATATTTGCTCTCAAAGTTATGGAAGGTCAAGGGACAAGTCCTTCGTTACTTAGTGGGGGAAAAATCCAAATATTTTTTGTTTTTTAGCACATTTCCTGATGTACGGAGGTGACAATGGTGCAAGCTGCGTATATGCGGGTTGTAGACTTGTGACCCATGTATATATATGTGGGGGGGGTGTCTTTTAAGGGGTTCCACTAGAGCATCAGGGTCATACTGAGTAAAAAGGGGTAAAAGGAGTCAACATAGGGATAGGGATAGGCCATCAAAGAATGATGTATTAGATGTGGAAAATCACACTATAATAGAATCCCCCTAATTTTTTAGGTTAGATGGGTACACGATGGTCGAAATACATTATAATAGCCCCAAAAGTGGAGTAATGAAGACCCTGGTGGAAAAAAAACCAGCCACTCATTAGTACAATACAATGATAGATCTCTACACCTGACTGCAAATACATAGCGGTCTTAGATACATAAGAGTACAATGGCCATGAATATGCATAATAGACATATGTCATGAGTGGTCATCGCCACGTACAATATACAGTGATGTAAGGTCTCCATACTGAATGAAGACTTCAAATAGTACACTACAATCTAGTCATGAGAGCTGAAATCTCATAGATACTGGCATGATCAAGGAGGTAGCATATATGGAATGCCACCAAGATCGGAGGTATTCGACACAAATAGTTTCTAGTACATTTCCCATCACGCGAATAAAGGTGTCGTAGTTGAACATGATGGACCATCATATGATTACCGTTCATTAATGTATACCATTAACATACACGAGATATCCCATCAATAACAATAATGGGAATTAAGGTATAGAGTGTAAACAAACAAGTGTGAATAAATGTGTTGAGTTCAAAAAATTGAGAAAAACCATCGATCAGGGGATATTGATGTATTCCCAAATCTATCGATGGCAAGAGAACCTTCCACTAATGGATGCAAGTCGATGGAATGGAATCCGCTAGAAGGAGGGAATTAAGGCATCCCCCATCAACCAAAATGAGGTACATAGTAATGCTGGATAATTTGGAAGAACACGAAGAAGATGTGTATGAACCAGTAACAACTCTACCGGGAATGAAAGACATGCAGAGACAAGATAACTGAGGAATGGTCGACTCAGGTATTCCATGGTGTCGTATTTGTCAAGTTTATGGGCATCAACATGAATATTGTGGATATATGCAAAATATGGTAATGAAGCCAATGAACTTATAATGTAGGTTCTATTGGTTGGTTGGGCATGAAGATAAGGACTATCGCACATATGAACTACTCCAAGAAAGAACATACGACTTGTACTATGTGAAGGGAGAATACCACATCACGCGAATAAAGGTGTCATAGTTGAACATGATGGACCATCATCTAATTACCGTTCATTGATGTATACCATTAACAGACGTGAGATATCCCATCGATAATGATAATGGAAATCAAGGTACAGAGTGAAAACAAACAAGTGTAAATAAATGTGTTGAGGTCAAACACTTGAGAGAATTCATCGATCAGGTGATATTAATGTATTCCAAAATCTATTGATGGAAAGAGAACCTTCCTCTGATGGCTGCAAGTCGATGGAATGGAATCCGATAGAAGGAGAGAATTAAGTCCTCTCCCATCAACCAAAACGAGGTACATAGCAATGCTGGATAATTTGGAAAAACATGAACAAGATGTGTACGAACGTTCTACTGGTCGGTTGGGCATGAAGATAAGGATTGTCACGCATACGACCTACTCCAGGAAAAAACACACGACTCGTACATGTGAAGGGAGAAGACCCCATCATGCGAATAAAGGTGTCATAGTCGAACATGATGGACCATCATCTGATTACCGGTCATTGATGTATACCATTAACAGATGCGAGATATCCCATCGATAATGATAATGGGAATCAAGGTACATAGTGAAAACAAACAAGTGTGAATAAATGTGTTGAGGTAAAAAACTTGATATAATCCATCGATCATGGGATATTGATGTATTCCCAAACCTATCGATGGCAAGAGAACCTTCCAATAATGGCTGCAAGTCAATGGAATGGAATCCACTGGAAGGAGGGAATTAAGGCATCCCCCATCAACCAAAATGATGTACATAACAATGCTAGATAATTTGGAAGAAATTGAACAAGATGTGTATGAACCAGTAACAACTATATCGGGAATGACCGACATGTAGAGACAAGATAACTACGGAATGGACGACTCAGGATAAAACTTCCTTCGAAACAAGAGCATAAGGCAGATGAAGAATCATAGGCAACATAGACTCACAATGCATACTGGGACAACTTTGTGACACAAGAGGCATCAACAAAGGCTACATAGGGACTAAAAGCATAACTAATTGATGGAGAAAACTTAGAATAATGAGTACAACTCCTAAATTCATACTAGTAACCGAACCAATGGATTAATGTATTGTTCCATGTTCAAAGGCGACACAACACAACAACTGCAAATAGAAAGTAATATCATTTCCCATCTGACTTTTTATGTTTTATGCTTTTTTTGTATTTTTCATATTTGGAAAAATTGAAAAAGAATAAAATTTCTTATAAATCACTTAAGGAGGAAATGAGTGTCGTGGGCAAGAAAACTAGTTCTAAGCAGTGGAACATACCTGTTCTTAATGCAAGGAATCACATGTAGGATAAGGACACTCGGGAGGCTGTCTCCTCGAGGTAAAGGATAATAAAGATGCAAAATATATATGGGAGGCTCTACTTGGCTAGGATTGAGGCAAGCTCAGGATAAATGGCTTATAAATTGAAGCAAGGAGTCGGCATAAAGCTCAACACAGAAAGAGAACATATGCAAATGCAGTTACAAAATGATACAAAAGGGAGTCATGATAGGATATTGCTAGCATAAAGTTCAAGAAAGAACATGAATTTATTTACCCAAAGACATGGTGGGACTACAAGGGACTCCCAGACCTAAAGGATGATGCTCAACATGGGAACCAAATGGAAAAATGGGATCTAAATAGGGTACCCATGATAAGGAAAGATCTACCACTCACATAATTCCACTTCTAGAAACAATATCAAGGTTCCGTGTCGTCAAGAAGTGGGTTCGTACCTATGGTTAAGGTGATATGGTCATAGGATAATGTAGGATGCATGCGAAAAAATGATCCTATCCTATAAGCTACTTTAGTAATATACCTTCCATAGGCATGAACGGGTCAAAGCATCGGCGAAAGTGCATCATAAGAGGTTCCTACACAACAAAATTAGTCCAAACAACTGAAAATGGTTATCAAGAATTCCAAACTATAGACCAAATGGGTAATTTGTTTTTTCATAAATAGTAAAAAAAAGACATTTTTACCATACCATCCAGAATAAGGTACGAATCAAGATCCTTTAGTGTTAGATATTTGGTTTCTCTTGCATATAGGAAAGGATTGATTTCTGGAGTCAATCTGTCTATTGTGGTACCCCAAGCCATAGGAATTTCTCTCTGTAACAGAATTAGTGACTCTGCTGGGGAGTTCCTAGTAATTGTCCTTTGGGGGTTTTTATCGGCATTCAATGTTCTTGAATTGCTCTGATTTCTTTGTTTCTGAGTCGGTTCTAGGGGCATGTTTTCCTAGTAGTGTCTAATAGGTGTGAATTTTGTCTCATCTTATCTGTTGTCCTTGATTTTTATCTCTTTTTCTTCCTGTATGCGAGTTTTTTCCTCACAATAGCGTGTACACGTGGTTTTGACTGAGATATCTACGTACATACGTGGGTTTTCTACACACAGTCATGTATGCCCTGAGTTTTGCCTTTTAGAGGTAGATTGAGTGTTGCTGGGTGAGTTTTGATGATTGTTGAGTCTCCTTTGATTCTTCTAGAGTCTGTATGCACCTCTGTTTCTGACCAGAGATACTTTTGAGTCATTATTTTGCTTTATTATCTCATTTTTATTCAAAAAATCCAAAAATATTTGCTTCTTTTACATCATGATGCATCATTACACTTTGCATTTTGCATGGTACTTGCACTAGGTTTGCTTAGAGAAGTATTAGTTAGGATTTTATATAGGAATGATTGCATTTGTCATTTGAAGAAATTTTACATTTTGTTAGAATAATCAACCCATAGTTAGCTAACTTAGACATTAATTAATCCATTTTTGTCTTATTTGCCTAGTTTCCAATATTCCACTCTATGCAAGTTGTCTTCCACATGTCCTAGAAGTCAAACTTGCTAAAATTGAGTCATGGAGCACTTGGGAAACCTATTGGAGTCCATATTTAGCATATCTACTTTATTCAAGATCATCCCTAGAGCATGTCTACTTTTTCTGCTTTATTGCCTGCTTTACTGAGTTTTATGGCAAAAGAGAAAGTAAGACTAGGTGCAGTTGACTTGTTTTTTTGCCTCAGCATCCTCCATTCTCTTCTCCTAATGAAATCATGTATGATTTGTCTTTCCATCACCTATTAGCTTTCCTACTTGACTTTGCCAATTCGTGAGCTCCTAGGCATATTTGGAAACTGCTTTATGCACCTATGGGGGATTTGACTAGATTTAGTACGCCTACTTTTGATTATTTCGAATGGCATCCTTATGCATTAGAATATCTCATGTAATTATTTATTGCAGCAGCCTATGACTTCACAAGGTTGGCAATTGTACTCTTATTCAATACATATTAGTGTTATGCTCCAATTTCAGTCTCCTTTGTGTGTAAATTTGCATGTTTGATTAATAATTTTGTGAGTGCAATTGATCTATCACCTGGGTTCAATTTCCACATGGTATCAGAGCCTTTGTAGATAAATTTATCTCCTTCCATATTGCTATTTCAGGTTTGACATCTTGACTGGGAGCTATTCTGCTGACTGAAGGGACAATTTCTGAGCTATGGATCAATCTCAGAAGATCATCTTGACTCCATTTAATTTCTTTGAATGGAA
>LPNX010133667.1:72390-85272 GCA_001517045.1 Pseudotsuga menziesii
GAAAGGTATCTATAGGGTGACTATGGCAACTGAAGCAGAGCCCAATGCAGCTGCAGAGAAAATTAAATGGCACAACAGGAGGGATGAGGCTTATGGTCTCTTGTGTCTGAGCATATCCAGAAACCTCCTCTTCTATCTTGATGGATTGACATCACCAAATGAAGTATGGGAGAATCTTGTAGAGATTTTTGGTAAGACAGATGAGATGAGAGGACATCAAATTGAGAATGAATTGATCTCCTTGAGTCCTAGCAGCTTTGAATCCTTGCAACTCTACTTTTCCAAGTTTAAAGCCCTTGTTTTGTAGCTAAAATAGTGTGGAATTGAAAATAAGGAGGAGAAAATAGTTTTGGCTATACTCTCAAAGCTTGGCCCTGACTATTCAATGTTTTTTTTGACCTTCCATGCCACCAAGTTGATAGCTCGATCCTGGAAGATGCCTAAGCTTGCAGAGTTCATGGAATCCCTCACACAAGAACAAGATAAACTGGTGATGATGGGCACCATCAAACCTTCCAAAGACCAAGATCTGGTTGCTGGAGATTCAAGGGTGGATTCAAAAGGAAAGAATAAATCTAAGAAGCCACCTGAGCAGAAGAGAGATAAGAACAAGTCTCAAGAGGAGCCCCAAGGCTCCAAGAAGAACTTCCAGAAGAAGAAGAACAAAGGAGAAATGAGCAAGTGCGCATACTGCACTAAGGGATTTCATCCTGAAAGCTCCTGCATGAAGAAGCAAATTGACATGCTGACCCAACTCCTGGAGAAGAATAACATCTCCCTTCCTGGTAGCTCAAAGAAGAGGGAAGGAGGATCAAATTCCGAAGACAGAGAGAGAGTTCATGCATTGGTTGCTGGCACATCAAGCTCACCTAGCATCATCATAAACTCTGGAGCTTCAAGACATATGGTTTCGACCAAGGAGGCATTCTCCTCTCTTGACATGTTGAAAGGTACACCAATAGTGCTGGGAGATGACTCTCTCACTGACAATTTGGGCAAAGGAAGGATTGATCTTGACCATGGTAAGTTCAGCAATGTATTGTATGTTCTAGGTCTTGCCTCTAACCTCTTGTCAGTGTATAAGATGACCCACACGGGGTCTCTAAAGAAGGTCATATTCTCCCCTGATGATGTTGTTGAGATCATGGAGATCTCGAGTGGTAAAGTCATTGCAAAAGGAGTTGTAGATCACACTTCGAAGGTATACTAGTTTTCACATTTTCTACCCTACTCAAACCCCTCTGCTCTTCTGATTCATGCTAATGAGGCAAGCAAGCTTTGGCATGAAGGATTTGGCCATATTAAATATAAGTATATTTCTGATCTAAGTGAAAAATAAATGGTCATAGGGTTACCAAAGATTAATTTTTCCAAGGGAGTCTGTCAAGGTTGTGTCCTAGGAAAACACTTAGAGCATAAATTTGAGAGAGCTAGTCATGAGAGAACCTCTGCACCTCTTGAGTTGATCCACAGTGATGTTTCTGGTGCATTCCCTCATATGTCAATGAGTCAGGCAAAATATGAATTAGCTTTCATAGATGAATTTTCCAGGTACTGTTGGGTTTACTTCCTGAAGCATAAGTCTGAAGTTTTTGGCCTCTTCAAAGTCTTTAAGGCTTTGGTTGAAAACTAGTATGGGAGGAAACTCAAGATCCTCAGATCTAACAATGGTGGTGAGTATGTCAAGTCTGAGTTCATTCAATATCATGAAGATGTAGGTATTCAGATGCAGCATTCAATCCCTTACACACCACAGCAAAATTCTGTTGCTGAGAGAAAGAACAGATTATTGAAAGAGATGGCACCTTGTATGTTGGAGGCTAAGAATTTGCCACCAAAGTTTTGGGCTGAGGCTATAAATTGTGCATCTTATATCTAGAATAGGGTGCCTCATAAATAGATTGATGGTATGACTCCTTTCGAAACATGGAGTGGGAACAAGCCAAATGTGACCCATTTCAGGATTTTTGGCTCAAGGGCTTGGGCTAGAATTCCAACAGAAAAGAGGAAGTCTTTGCAGCCCCAAAGCGAAGAGTGTCTATTTGTTGGGTAATTTGAAGATTCAAAAGGGTAAAATCTGATCAATTTGAGCACAAACAAAGCCTTCATTGAAAGGAGTGTTCAGTTCCAAGAAGAACCTTTAGCAGTAGTTGAAGTTGGAAAGTCTTTTTCACCACCAGAACCATTGAATGTAAGTGAAGAGACAAATGAGTTTGCTGATTCTGATATGTCTAATAATGATGATTTAATTGCAGATCCTAGCAGTCCTACAAGACGAAAATGGGCAGTAAATACCATTCATGCAACTAGGGAACTAGCTGGAAATCCTAGTGATCCTAGGAGGACTATATCTCAGTTTGAGAGTGCCTTAAGCATGAAAAACCCTTTGTTTGCAGAGAAATGCTATCTGATGGTTGAATCAGACCCATAGACATATGAATATGCAACACATGATCCAATATGGCAAGCATCCATGAAAGAAGAATTCAGCTCACTCCAGAAGAACAACACTTAGGAGTTGGTTGATCTTCCCCCAGGGAGGAAGCTAGTTCAATGTAAGTGGGTTTTCAAAACTAATTTTGCTACTAATGGTTCACCTTTGAAATATAAGGAAATATTGGTAGCCAAGGGCTACTCACAGGTACATGGCATTGACTACAATGATACATTTTCACCAGTGGCAAAGATGGACTCCATAAGAATATCCTTAGCCATTGCAGCTTCAAAGCAATGGGAGGTACATCACATGGATGTGAAGTGTGCTTTCCTGAATGGAGATCTTACTGAAGAGATTTACATGAAGCATACTCAATGGTTTGTTACTAATCCATAATTTTGTGTGCAGGCTAAAGAAATCATTGTATGGGCTTAAGCAAGCCCCCAGGGCTTGGTATGCCAAGATTGATGGCTTTCTGTTGTCATTGAGTTTTGTTCGATGCAAGTTTGATCCAAATGTTTATTTAAAGCTGATTCATGGTTATTTGATGATTATTGTCTTATATGTGGATGACCTTCTGATTACAGGAAGCTCAAAGAAAGAAATTGCCTCCTTGAAGGATGCAATGAACCATGCTTTTTCTATGACTGATTTGGGGTTTTTGAGCCAATTTTTGGGTCTCGAAATTGCTCAATCCCAACATGGAATAAAAGTACATCAGTCCAAGTATGCTTTGGATTTGCTGAACAAATTCAACATGAAATATTGCAAGCCAAGCAAGACTCCCTTCCTTTTAGGAGTTAAGCTTGAAGAAGCAGGTTCTTCTCCCATGGTAGATAGTGCATTGTATAGACAACTGATTGGGTGTTTGCTGTGCCTTACACACACTTGACCTGATATTTATTATGAAGTAAGTGTGGCTTCAAGGTAAATGGATCAGCCTCATGATATCCATTGGAGAGCAACCAAAAGAATCCTTAACTTTGTTCAGGGAACAAGAAATCATGGGATCTTCTACAAAGCTAAATCTGATCTTGATTTGATTTGGTTTACTGACAGTGATTGGGAAGGTGAAAACACAGATCAAAATTCAACATTAGGATATGTTTTCATGCTTTCCAAAGGGCCAATCAGCTGGTCAAGCAAGAAACAGAGTACCATTGAACTCTCATCTACAGAAGCAGAGTACAGAGGAGTTGTAAATGCAGCAACTCAATGTTTATGGTTGCAGGGGTTACTTGGTGAGTGTGGCTTCGAATTAGAGTTCTCAAATATTATCTATTGTGATAATTAGAGAACCATTTGAATCTATAATGATCTAGTTCAGAGACAAAGAACCAAACACATTGAGATCCATATGCACTACATCAGACAGCTTGTGGATGATGGCACCATTCACCTACTCTTCTGTGCATCTTCAGAACAAGTAGCTGACATCTTCACCAAAGTTTTTTGTGAGAAGATATTCAGAAATATCAAATCACTGCTGGGGATTTCTGATAATGCTGTGAAGCATGATTGATGACAAGATTTTCAAATTTTGTTTTACTGTCCATGTTTAAGGGAGGATTTTCCCACTGGGTTTTTGCCTCTTTCCTTGGTTAAATGGACATGCAGTATGTAAAGGGTGACTAAGCCTTGTTGCTAGGCCCTATATTTTTCTAATATTTACTCATAATTCAAGCTTAAGGGGGGGTGTTAGAATAATCAACCCATAGTTAGCTACCTTAGACATTAATTAATCCATTTTTGTCTTATTTGCCTAGTTTCCAATATTCCACTCTATGCAAGTTGTCTTCCACATGTCCTAGAAGTAAAACTTGCTAAAAATGAGTCATGGAGAACTTGGGAAATCTCCTGGAATCCATATTTAGCATATATGCTTTATTCCAGATCCTCCCTAGTGCATATCTGCTTTTTCTGCTTTATTGCCTGCTTTACTGAGTTTTATGGAAAAAGGGAAAGTAAGACTAGGTGCAGTTGACTTATTTTTTGCCCTCATAATCCTCCATTATTTTATCCTAATAAAAGCATGTATGAGTTGTCTTTACATCACCTATTAGCTTGCTTACTTGACTTTTCCATTTCATGAGCTCCTAGGCAGGTTTGGAAACTACTTTATGCACCTATAGGGGATTTGACTAGATTTAGTAAGCCTGCTTTTGACTATTTCAAATGGCATCCTTATACATTCGAATATCTCATGTAATTATTTATTGCAGCAACCTATGAATTCACAAGGGTGGATATTGTACACTTATTCAATACAAATTAGTGTTATGCTCCAATTTCAATCTCCTTTGTGTGTAAATTTGCATGTTTGATTAGTAATTTTGTGAGTGCAATTGATCTATCACCTGGGTTCAATTTCCACATATTTCACGTAGTAGCATACCCTATTTTTCATTTGACACAATGCATTTGCATTGATTGTTAGGTGTGCATTTTACTTCATGTTGCGTCATAACACCATTGGTTTTACGATCATCTACCTTTTTGAGTAATAAGCCAAATAAAATAAATGCTTAATTAAAATGGATTACACTATTTTCTTTGATAGGGTACACCAACAAGATTAGGTTTTAGGGTCTTGGAATAGTTCATTGTGAGTAAATTCTCCAAGACCACTAAACAACAACATGTATGTGTCTGTTTAGGTGAGAGTGTGAAATTCTTTGGTATAATTAGTGTTTCTCAGGATCCTCCTCTTACAAGGGAGTTAAGCATGAGGCAGTGTGAGTGGTTATTGATTGGGATGACCCCTAGACATAATTGAGTAGCATTGAAGATATTTCCAAGATTGTATTCATATCTGGGGGCTCTTTCGAGAGTTTCAGGCTTTGCTATCCTGCCCATACAGTCAATCCCGCCTGCGACTGTCCTCCTGAGCATTGATTATATTTAGGTGACCTTAGTTGCCTTACCTAGGTTATCGAGGGGGTACTTCACAGGGGTTATTCTACAGGTGTCCCAGCTAGGTTTGGGTCAGACAACACAGTCGCTATAAGCGTTGAAGCTGAGGGACACAATAATTGGCTACGAACCTCCGCTTGTTGTGTATGGGAGTCTCAAGCCTCTCCTAGGCGAGACATACCTGATTCATTTGGGAGCTCACATATCCTACCCTTGTTTGCTTGTGATTGGATTTAGATTATATTGGTGTATGCTCTATGCACGCTAGCTTGCTTAGGGTTTGCGTAATTAGAAGAATCTTTTTCATTTTTATAGTCATTGTGGATTCGGGTGTGGCACTTCACCATTCTCATCGTTTAGTAGGAATTCCACCTTCTACATCTCCTCCTCCTTTGGGAGAGAGAAATAGACAGTCCAGGAAGACTACTTCTCACATTGATTCACACACAATGGGAGATCATGAAGATGAAATTCTTGAGTTGTCTTCTCCACCTCATGAGGTTGGGGAAGAAGATCCTACACCTGTATATGATCCTTCACCTGATATACCTACACACTCTAGGTACAATCCTTGACATGATATACCTACACACTCTGGGTATGACCCCTCATTCATAGGTCACTAGTATTGGATTCCGGGGGATGAGACTCATCATGAACCTGCGAACACTAGTTATGTTAGTTATGGCATGTCTGGTATCCTTGCACATGATCCGGCCATCCCAGGTCAGAATTTGAACCTAGAACTACACCTGGGGGAATTCCCATTCCTTTCCATGCGGAGAGATTTGGGAGCACGAGTCACATTGCACCCTCCATCCCGACAGTGGAGGCTAGATCACACGTTTGTCCTAGACTTGGTATTAGTAGTCCTATTTGGATACCGGAACCAAGATGAGTGACTATAGGGAATACCACTTACATTGTTTCGCATGTCCCTACGTCCTCTATTCCTAGTTCTTCGATGCTATTATTCCCCTCATTCGCGTGGTCCTTTGGGCCAGAATGTTACTACTAGTCATGTCCGTACTATTGCTACTCATGTAGTTGTGTCTCAGAGTCAAGTACCTCCTGTTGTCTCAGGAGGTCATATTCCTACTTCTAGAACATCCTATGGTCTATCGCATGGAATTCCTCATATTCCTACTTATGGAGTCTCTCATGGGACATCCCATGGGACATATTATGGAACTTCTCATGGACAATACTATGGACTACAGTATGCTTAGAGTTATTCACCTTATGGGTACGGGTATCAAAAACCTGCTTACTCCCCGAATTATGGCTTTATAGCTCCAAATAGTCAAGGTACACCACATTATGGTGCTTCCATGTCACCCTACACTGGTCAAATGAGAGGAGGGAACTATGGCCATGGCCATGGTGGTTACAGTAATCAGTCTTATGTGACCCAAAATTATCAGGGAGCGTGGCATCGACCTGCTCAACCTAGGCTCCTTTTCCTCACAACTTTAAATTTTCCTGACTTGTCGAGACTAACGAACGATCCAGTATCTCATGACCCGGCTTGGCCGGCTGTCCCTACCAAGATTCCCTTGGACATTCCCAAATTCAAGGGAAAATTAGGAGAAGACCCTAGTGAACATGTTATTACATTTCACCTGTGGTGCTCTTCTAATTCCTTACATGAAGATTCGATCCGTTTAAGGCTATTTCAACGCACCCTCACCGGGCCTGCAGTGAAATGGTACATAGAGTTACCTAAGGGGCATTCGTTTTTTTCGATGACCTAGCTATGAATTTTCTCAATCACTTCTAGATACCAGTGTGTTATGATGTTGGTACAAAACTCTTGTTGACATTTCAGCAAGACAAAGCCACGCATATCTCGAACCATATCCAAGAGTGGCGTAGACAGAAGAGATTGATTAAAGCCTTCATACTACTTGAGTTTCTCCTTGAATGGTTCCTTAAATCATTACTGCCTTATATAGCGAAGGATGTTTCTACGTCCGGAGTTCAGAATGAGGAACAAACCATTTTTAGGGCGTAGGAATTGGATTTGATTTATGCTCAATCCGGTTTGTTATATGAGATTATTCCTAACGCTCCGCGTTCTAGTTTCGACCCTAAGGTTAAACCTAGACCACATGCTGATGGCATTGTTGGTTGTACGAGTACCAAACCTATGGATTCAGTTGTGAAACATGTGAGTCAATTGTTTATCAACCAATCTGCTTTAGGACAAGCCATGACTTCATCTCAACCCACCCAAACGGCGAGTGTGTTTTCGGTACAATCGTCGGACCAGAAGGGTAACCAGCAACCCGAAAGGAATAAGAAGAAGGGTAAAAACAATCATAAGGGTGGGAATAGGAATGAAAATTCCCATTCTAATGACAAGAATTCCTGCAATGTTGGGGGGGACAAGCAGTCTAAACGTAAGGTTAAGTTTCCTTGCAAATTGTGTAAGGATGGCCACCTCACTCACTTGTGCCCTCGTATAGAAGAAGCCTTGAGGTTCATAACACAGGGCCTAGTTGTGCTGACCAACCCTTTACCCCATAATCAAAACATGAATTCGAGGACCCATGATCAGTCTGGTGGAGATTAAGATCTGCCGAAAGCTAGTAGTGGTCATGGTTGCATCAATATGGTGCATGCTACTAAGGTTGTGACTCGTGCAAAGGACTATGGTTCGTCACAACCTGACCTTGGAAAGGAACCTGCTCCACCCAGGAGTCCTTTACGTATTGAAAACCCTATGGATAAACCTGAAGTTGCACCTCGCATTCCTAAAGGGGTTCTTAAGCATTTGGGGCACATTCCTAATGCCCGAGCCACTCAGAATTATTCAGTTGTCAAGGATTTGGGCCACACTCCTTATGCGATGTCTGCACTTGAATTACTTCAGAGTTGTCCTTCACAAAGGAAGGTTTTGCTTTCTACTCTTGGTGTTAACGATGATAACTCTTCCTCCATCATCAAATTTGAAACCACGGGACTACAACCTCACTTACCTTATTATGTGTCTCTCTTGATTCATGTAGAATGTATTAACATGACCGTCAAACGCACTGTGATTGACAAAGGCGCTGCTACTTCCGTGATGTCTTTGGCATGTTGGAAGGGTTTGGGTTCCCTCGAGTTGTCTAAATCTGCTACCATGTTGACTGCTTTTGATGGTATATCGTTTTGGCTGCACAGAATTCTTCCTTCTCTTAAGGTCCGTTTGGGAGGGAAGACCATCACGATCGAGGTCGAGGTGGTTGATGCACCCCTTGACTACAATCTGTTACTGGGTAGGAATTGGATGTATAGTATGCAAGCCATAGCTTCTTCTCTATTTTTAGTTGTATGCTTTCCATTTAATGGGAAGATAGTTACAATTGATCAAACATCATTCAAGAATCCATGTGTTACCGCATCTTCGAGAGCTTCTATCCCGATTGTCGAGCACTCTTAGCCGACAACTGGGAGTGTGGGTGTGGGCATGTATCCATCCCTTATGGGAAGCTTTGGTTGTCCTACACCTATTCTTATGATCGGATCTAGTTCCAGTGGGGCTTCGTCTTCATTGAGATCGGTGTCTTTTCGCACTACCCATATGGAAGATCCTTGGATTCTTCCTACACCGAGTCCTTCGTGTAAGCCTATCGAAACGGATGTGCCGTTGCCTACAGTAATGATAGCATATCATGTGAATATTGAATGTGTTGCAGAGCCTAATCCTTCCTCTTCACAGATGGAGGAGGAGGACCCGTATGTGCTACCTACATGGGCAGTTCAGTCTTATCACGCACATGACTACCTTGATTGTGTTTTTCCATCAGATGAAGCTATTATTGAGGCCATGTCTGGAGTTGAGCCACATTGGGAAGAGTTGCATAATAGATCTTATTTTCTTCCCAAGCTTGACCATTTGGAGTGTGAATACTTTAGGGATATTCTTAGTGAGAGAATTGGTAGTCCCGTGGTTCCATTAAGCTCTCCTGGTCCGATGGCTGATGGAAACATGGTGAATATATCTCCTAGCATTCCTATCAATATCTCTCACAATCTTGGCAAGATTGAGAATGTCTATATTGGGGCAGAATGTTCCCATGCTGAGATTCAAGAGTATACTGAGTTGTTCAAAGAGTTTTGTGACGTATTTGCTTGGTCATGCGAGGAAATTCTAGGTATCGACCCTCGCATTGTTGAACATGAAATTAAAACTTATCCCAATGCTAATCCTGTTCGACAACGCTTGCGTGCGGTGAATCCTAGAAAAGCACCCACTATTAAGGATGAGATAGAAAAGTTGTTGAATGCCAGTTTTATCTATCCCATTCCCTTGATGGAGTGGGTTTCAAACCCCATTCCGATGGATAAGAAGTAGGGAGTGATCCGTATATGCACTGATTTCCGTGACTTGAATCGTGCCTGTCCTAAGGATAATTTTCCCACACCATTTATTGATCAAATTTTGGATGAGTGTGTGGGAAGCGAGGTATTTTCCTTTATGGACGGCTTTTATGGATACAATTAGATACAGATCAAACTTGAGGACCAACATAAGACTGCATTTATTTGTCCTTGAGGTACGTTTGCATATCGGAAGATGCCTCTCGCCCTTAAAAACATTGGAGCCACATTTCAGTGGGCTATGACCTTAATCTTCCATGATCTCAAATTGATTATTGAAGTCTTTTTGGATGACCTTGCTGCTCATTCTTGTATGAGATTGCATCATTCCTGCCATTTGAGATTAGTGTTCGAAAGATGCCGCCATTACTTGGTTAGGTTAAATCCTCATAAGTGCATCTTTTGTGTGAATTCTGGTCGCTTGTTAGGGTTCATTGTCTCCAAGGAGGTTATAAGAGTCGACCCTTTAAAGGTTGAGGCAATACTTCAATTATCTCCCCCGAGAAACATTAGACATCTTCAATGTTTGTAGGGCATGGAAAATTTCTTGCGGAGATTCATGGTTAACTTTGCTAATTTGACTAGAGGCTTTATGCGTCTTTTGAAGAAGGACACCGCCTTTTGCTGGGATGAGTGAGCCCAAGAGTCCTTTGATGCACTTAAGCAAGCCTTAGCATTGACCCCGGTGATTACTCCACCTGACTATAGCCATGAATTTCTACTTTATGTGGCTGCGTCCATGGAGACGATTGGTATGGTTTTGGTTCAGGAGGATGAGGAGCTCCAGGAACATGACATATATTATTTGAGCTGAAACCATATAGATGTGGAGATCTGTTATTCCCATGTGGAGAAACTTGCCTTAGCTACCGTTCATGCGGTTCAAAGATTGAGACATTATATTCTCCTCCGCCAAACCTTGGTGGTATCCCATGTTAATCCATTTCAGTTCATCCTCACTAGAAGGATGATCAGGGGAAAGTATAATAAGTGGATTTTCATCTTGCAAGAATTCGATCTTGAGTTTGTTTCGGAAAAATCGAAAAAATAATTGATTTTTGCGGAGCTTTTGTCAAATTTCCCAAGCAAGGAGGAGGAGGAAGTTTGTGAAGATACATTTGTAGATGAGTACATTTTCCTAGTCTCAACTTTGGATCCATGGTATGGGGATATCATCATATATTTACAAACATTAAAGGTCCTGTTGCAGCTGCAACAGTTCTCCCAAATTTCTAAAAAATTTTGGACCCTCCTTTGCTTTGGATTAGTTCAGTCCTTTTCTTGTTTTCAGTCTTTTGAGTTCAACTTATGGATTTCGAAGTACCTTCATGGAATTTGAGTGCTGTCACTTAGCTGGTTTCTCAATGTTTTCATTTTTAAATTGAGTTTCTACTTGTTTTTTGCTTACCCTTAAAGTATTCATTGCAAAATCTTCTTGGATCGGGAGGTTCCTTCTTTGGCCGATCTGCCGTTGCGGGTCCTTTTCAACTCATCTCTATCTTTTCTGCCCCGCCGTTGCGGTTGGCTTCTGAAACCTTGTTTTCGTTCTTTGCTCCGCCGTTACGGGCGACTTTCGAAACCCGACCTTTGTTTCTCGCCCCGTCGTTGCGGGTGGCTGCAGGAACCCGGTTGTTTGTCCACCCCGCCGTTGCGGGCGGCTTTCGAAACCCGACCTTTGTTTCTCGCCCCGTCGTTGCGGGTGGCTGCAGGAACCCGGTTGTTTGTCCACCCCGCCGTTGCGGGCCTGCCTCCTATCTTGGTTGTCATATAGCAGTTGCGGGCGCATTCTTAATATCATGTCGGAGGGAGACGAATTCTGCCCTTGCCACCGTTGCGGTCCGAAGAAAGATGGAGAGTTACGGTTTATGGCCGACTTCGTTTGTCGGCGTCATGGAGAATGTTGGCTTCCGCGATGCACCCACCGTTGCGGAGGTCGCCAAACTCCTGATCGCCCGACAAATGAATCCGTTGCCGCCCGAACTCGTGTTAAAGCGTATGCCTTTGTTTGGTGATGCGGGTGGTGGAGTAAAGAGGGTGTTCCGCCGTTGCGGGCGAAGATAAGTTGAGCCGCCCGACGAGACTTTCCTTTCTGGCCCGACTGATCTGACTCGTCGCACGTGCTAGTTTTTTATATATACGGGGCGCGTGGTTGTTTTTTTTTTAATTGTTTTATCGTGTCCGAGCTGTCGCATTGTCGAGCTAGCGAGTTGTGTGGAGCTTCGTACCGGTACCCGCGTCCAGCTGTTGGTCAAGGACTCCATCGCTGTCACCGTTTCATCCGTGCAATCCTGCCAGGTAGGAGCTTAATCCCTTCTTTTCAAAGTTTGGCTGGGTTGCTTGGGGTGAAAATAATGAAGGTTTTACGGCCTATTGTTGTCGTTATTCGTAAACGGTTTCTTCTTTACCCGCGGCTAAGGTTGGTAGTTCCGTTTTTCCCAGCAGTTGCGCCCGCGTCATATCTTTTGGGGGGAATAGTTTTTGTCCGTTGGAGGGATTGGGGTTTTTCCCTTTTATAAAGCTGAGTTTCATCTACCTCCGCATGTTGGTTCATCCATAGAAAAAGGGGGAAGACAAGGTGCAGGCGGCCATTATGCCGCCTGCACCTGGTTATTTCTTGGTGCAATGTGGATTTTGAAGCGTTTGGGGGAGGGGATTTTTCGTAGTTTGTCCATGATAGATGTCCGACCGTTTGTTTTCCTCTTCCGCGAGCCCTAGTCGTAGCCTTCGCATTGCGCGTTCGCCATCGCTGGCCACCGTGAAGCCCTAGGGCCGTGCCGCGGTCATTATTCGAAGCTTTATGGTATAATGAGCAATGGCGCTGATTGGTGCCCTCTGCGCGAAGGATTGTTGTGGGTGCCCGTATTTAATGACCGCACCAATGTAATGGTCATGGCCGCGAGCGGCTTAGGATGTGCTATTCTTATTCTTGCTAGGGCTGGTTTAAGTTTGCAGGATAATCATGTTGGTTTTGCATTTACATTGCTTGATATCATTGTTATAAATTTATATATTGATTAGGCTCGATGGCAGACCATTTGATGAAGTATATCCTGTAGCATTTATTATTAGTTATATTGCAGAGATGGGTTGAGTTTTGTGCTGTTAATTCAATAATCCTAATGTAGGTTGGTTATGCATATATATGTTACACTTATAAGATGATA
>LPNX010133710.1:0-12942 GCA_001517045.1 Pseudotsuga menziesii
TTTGGAAAGTATATGCATGACATGCATAAGAACATTTTTTACAAGGTAATATATAAAAATTATATATTGTTATATATTGTCCAATATTCAAATTTTATTTCCTGTTGCTTATGAGGTCTTCCTCGCGAAAACTAGAAATAACTTCATTCCACAGTTGTGCAAACTTGGCAGCTTCTGTCCTTCTGCTTGGAGAAACCTGATATACTTATCTAGGTTTGGTATTCTCAGGATTGTCCTTAAAACTATTTCTATGATGTAACTGACATGCCCAGATCTGTTCACAAGTGCGGCCCAGCCCTGGAAACCATGGAAGTTCTTCTCATGGCTTTTCATTCTTCAAATGCATTTGAAAAAATAAAAATGGTAGAGAATATTAAGTCGGAGATGGTATATTATGAAGAGACTGGATTCAATTTGTGTTGAGCAATATTTAAAGATTAACTTTTGACACCAGCATGGCCAGTTATCCACCCAAACTAATTAATAGCAAGATTTTTGGAGGCCCTTTCACCTTAAGCTGTGAATAAGTTTATCATGTCTGGCTAGTTTCTAAATTAATGCATTGTGGTTCTTAACAAATTCAGGATGTCTACTTTCTCCATTGTATTTCCTTCCAAGGGACAGTGAGAATGTGGGTGCCTAATAAGCACAAAGTCATGTTTGATCCATGAGCTCTGCTTGAAAGGCTTGGCTTTCTTTTATTTTACTAGTCTTTTTGAGGTTGAAGCTTTTCTGACTAAACTTTGTCTCCTCTTAATTTGTCCTACAGGAGGCTAGCAACCATTTACAGGTTTAAGATCACTAAAGGGACCAGCTAATAACTTGACAGAGAGAATCAGGAAGAAGAAAAATGTCAGCGAAATTTGTTCACACGATATCTGATGATCCTGATTTGGAGAAGCAGCTTCAAAAGCAAATTGGATGCATGACAAGAATTCTCCAATTGTTTTAGAGACCCTCTATCATCACTGGGAAACGCTTGTATGGCACCAAGAATCTTCCAGCAGGTTTGTTCCTGCAAAACATCTTCTATTTTAAGACATATGGCGGTCATTATTCAATGGGATAACATCATGACACTGTTTATGCTTTAGCTTCATTGATTCTAATGGTTTGGCTTTTTGTTTCAGGTCATTCCTCTCCTAGCTGCTCGAGCCCAATACCTGATGACAATGTAGCTTATGTGCAAAATGTGGTATGTCTAATGTCTACAGAGTTGAGAGGCACAGTCAAGCAGCAGTTTGCCATTTCAATATAAATTGTATTAGTGATTACTAGAGGTTTAATGAAGTAGCACTTTGTTGTTCAAGGATAATGCATAGTATTCAGCTCGGTAATTTGTGCATAAATTGCAGGCAGATGATGACAGTCATAGGTCATCAGTTGATTCAGGAGAAACTGCAAGTGCCAGAAAAATATCAAGGGTTTCCTCTGTTCACATGGACAACAATGTCAGACTTAACACTTCTTTTCCGGAACCAACACAATTGAAGAAGCTTGAGGCATTAGCAAAGAGCTCCTGGGATTACAGACCTAGTAGAAACACAAGCACGCAAAATTCACCGAGGTTATTGGTTGATAATAGAGGAGATTCTTCCATTCTGTCAAAAGAACTATCAAGGCCATCTCTTGATTCAAGGCAAACAGGAAGGCTGTCACTTGATATCAGAGATGTAGTAAGGGATTCATTCAACAGAGATTCTCCAAAGCTGTCCCTCGAGACCAAGCTTAATGAGAAATCTCGAAGCAAAGAGAGACACAAATATGTTCTCAAGCCAATGGACTCTCCAAGACCTCCAATCGATGCAAGAGATACAAGCAAGCAGCAACAACAATTATCAATCAGTTCCTCATCAAGGAAGGGGTAAAAGCCAAAGTCACAGTTTCAAACTTCATCAGATATCAATGAAAACTCTAGGAAATCAGTGAGTCAAGCTTCCTTAGATGCAACTAAAAAGTCAACAACACCAGTTGATTTAAACGAGTCTCTGAAAGTACTTGTGAAGTTAAGAGAGGCACCATGGAATTTTGTAGAAAATAAAGAGCCACCGAGACCTTCTTTTGAATTGAAAGAAGGCCCAAGATCTTCATTTTCGAAGGACTATCCAAGGTTCTCATATGATGGTAGAGACAAACCTTACATAAAGTGATTATATAAGAACCTTACATGTTACCAAGGTCAATAAATTCTGCCTTCACCAGTTCTGTTGTAAGTCTTTACAGTCCATCAGGAACAGGCTCATTTACCTCTGGACGCAGGTAGTACTGGAATTTAAATCCAAGAATGTGTGCAGCATGAGACTATCAAGAATTGAGAATTAAAAGATTAGCTATAACCCATGATAAATACAAATTTTCCAACTTTTCTTGATTCTCCATCCAACCATCAATATATCTATATATATATATATATATATATATATATAAAGTGTGAGCAAGAAAGTTCTGTATTTCAAATCATGTATCCACTTTGAAAAATGCAGAAGTCTACCTTTGGGAAAATAGGTATCATATCTATTACTAGCTTCATATCTTGGGAAAATAGCTTCATATCTATTACTATATGGCTTCCACTTATCCTACGTTTTCTATTTGTGTGCCATTCACTAGGATTTGTTAACCATGCTTGATATGGATTTTCATAGTAATTGACTAACGTCTTCGTAGTGCATGGCTGTCTTTAATTTTATCATTGCTCCAGGCACGTCTTTAATTTTATCTGCAACTCAAAATTGCATGCAAAACATAAATTCCACTTCAAATTTCAATGGGGACCCACTATTGAGAATTTAAAAGTCACAGTAATAGCAGGTCAAATAATCCAAAATCTCAAAAGTCTCACATCCTTGAATGCCCCATATATCATTATTTGCAAGTCTCAGGCCCAGTATTTTAGAGTACAGAAAGCAACATTAAAAAATATGCATAGAAAGTAAATCTAATGTCACAGCAATAGCAGGTCAAATAATCCAAAATCTCAAAATTCATGGGTCAGATATAATCTAAGTTCTTAACAAAAGTGCTTAACCAATCCCTACGAAAGGCAATCTATCAGCATTTATAAACAAACTTCAATAGTAAACATTACGAATTTCCTGATTGTGAAACAAACTTCAATAGTAATACCTGTACATGGTAGTTGGATTTGATGCAGAATCAGACCTACAGCAACATGTCCAGAGAAAATATTGAATTATAAGCGAATTTGGAAAATTTATCCAAAGGAGCAAAGCAAGATTTTCCTGCAAACTTACAACCGAGGGTTAAATGCAAAGAATAGCTTCAACAAACCTAGGGCAGATATCCTAAGTAGGCTATAGGACGAATTGCACCAAAAATACTTTTGAAATTCGCCAATACCATTAAGCCTAAAATATTCAGTTAACATCGTGTTACTCTAAAGTTCAAACACTTCACTAATAACTTTGACTTACACCAATAGGTAGCCACAAGTACCAAAGAAGACATGCCCATATGGGTCAATACCAAAGATCTCAGCTCCACTCAATGACTTTGATGCTCTTGATCCCTGGGCATCAATTTTCTCCACAACACACTCTGGACAATCATCATGCTCCTTCTGGTAAATGAGCTTTGGAAAGACCAACACATCAAAAATGATATGCAGATGGGAAACCATCACAACAAATCAAATTCCCATCCATTCCACATAGGCATCATTCATCACTGTTTAAATCCTCTCCATCATTCACCTCGGGACTTGTAAACTTGGTCTGTCCATTCTTAGAGTAACTATGCTTGTTCTGTGAGACTGAATTGTCTGAATGAAAATTTGTGTTTTCAAGTGTCACTTGGCTTGAATTGGACCTCCTCTGCCCATCTGCTTTGGTACAAGAAACCCTCTTTCTTTTTGAATAGCAGGGATTTATTTCAATCAATCCAGTTACACCAGAAGAAAAGTTAATTTTCACATCTGCATCTGTATCTTGTTCAAAGTTTACTCGCATGTTGATTTCTGTTCAAACTTCCTCAGCCTCCATTATATCATCGCAAAGAAACTGCAAAATTGTTAGCTTTGTGGAAGGCAATATGGTATAGTACTCGCCATTCAAAAGCTTCAAATGAGAAATATTCTGTCCCAGGTGACTACTGAAACCCTGAGTTGAAAGATATTATACCAGGTAAACTGGCCAGGTAAATTCAATATCTTCAACCTCGCATTCCTCTTTCGGAACCAAAAGGGTTTCAATATCTCTTTCCTCCTTCCATTCCTCCTTCCATTGCAATTATCTCCACAAAACTCATCAAACAAACCACTTTGTATAGGCCATTAATCCAGTAGTCTCAATAAAACTCAAAGACAACCATGTGATGTCTCGAGGATGTATCTATAAAAACCAATGCAATTTTAATAATTTAAGTAAAGAAAATAAATTTTAATAAATGATGTTTAGTTCTGAAATCCTTTTTCCATCAAGAAATCATATGCACATATCAGTGTACCACGGACCATTATTGAGCAAAGAATACAACAATTTAACTCACGGACAGTGTATATAGATTTCAATATGAAACCTTTGTTGTACTAAATGAGAACCATATCCCAGATGCCATAAGAGGGCATGCCAAAAGGTAGAAGTACTATAAATGAATTCTACACAGTGATTTCCCTTGATTACAAGACAATCTAATTTGTGCAGGTTGGCTCCTTGACACAAAGCCGCTCTAAATGGCTTAGTCCTAGCATGGCGGTGCTGAAAGCAAGACCATTTTGAAAATAGAATGCAAAGGAAAATCTTGGTAATTTATAACACTCCACATTTCTGAGGACATTTGATCATTTTTAGCAGCACACCTTTACCTACAGGTCATTAAAGTTACTCTCAGGGCATACATTCTTTTTCCTCTTTCCAAAATCTACAGGCTCTCTGGGTACAATTTTAAACTTGCCAGTATCTTGTTGCTGAAAAGAGAATCAACAAAAGAGAATCAGCAGCTGTGGCTAAATGACCTAAGCCATCCTTGATCAATACCAAATTGAATAGTGAAATATGTTATAACACCACAAATCAACAAAGCTTCTGACCTATTTGAAAGAAAACATTTCTAAGAAACTCAGCTATTACTATGTACACAAGTATAAGTAACTAGTATATACATGGCACATAATAGGGTAGGAGCATCGATGAACATATGTGAAAATAGTACAAACATCAAAGCTTTGAGAGAGCAATAGGCCAAATAAGTTTTAAGAACAGACAAGACTTGTTATTGCTTGAAAAAAATATCAGAAGGCATTTAATCACTAGTGGGGTTGACAGTTAACTAGACCACCAAGTTTCCATTGTCACTGTAGCCACATGATGGCATGAGTAATGTTAACAGAATAAATACTCCTCGGACCTGGCACCTATACAAAAGGAAGACTTCTTTTTGCAGCACAGCACGGTGTGGTATGTTTTCTGGCAGTGAAAAATGAAGAATCGAAACCAAAGATATGGGTAAAATACTAACCTTCTCCCACTTGGGGGTGTGAACATTACAGAATCCAACGACAATACCTCCTGCCTTGCTCTCTCTGTACTCAATGCACAAATTTCTGTCCAACCCACAAGACACGTGGAAGGTAGAAGGGGATCTGGACTCTGAACATTCGATGCAGGCACCTTTCGACATATTGCAGAAAGAGCAAATCATATCCCACCTTCTTGGAGGCACCCTTGAACAGTCAATCCTGTCTCTTCCCTCTGGGCATTGGAAGAATACTTCAGGTACTAGAAGGGCACATGAAATATGGGCCCATGAGTTTTGAGTAGTGCTTTTCATGGCCCCTTTCGAGGAGGGGCAGAGGCAGCAAGCCTGCCGTGGGGCTTTGTCTTCAGCGTCCATGCACCTTGCACAGAACCAATCCCCATCTAGGATTCCCTTGATCAATGGATCACCATAACAGCTAGCATGTACCATGAGATCACACCCATCACAGAACACTATTGGGTCTGATGAATTCCCATCACAGCCACTGCATACACTGCAAATAACCCCATCATCGTCCTCTTCTTTCTCCTCTTCTTGTTGACTCTGCTGCTCCTCTCTCTGTTCTGGCTTATGGACTTTGTCAACATTGTAGGGCTTATCCTCTACCTTTCCTAATGACTTCTTCTCTTGGACATTTTCAAAGCTTTTACACGGAGCTTTCTGTGATCGTTTTCTAGTTGATTTACACCATTTATAGGCTATGGATCCCATCTTCTCACTTTTAGGAACTTTGAACGGAGCTCCTTCTTCCAAATTTCTCTCCTGCTCAAACATGAAATCTCTCGCTTCCCAAATGCATTTCTTGGCGGGCAGGCAGATAATAGTATTGTTTCTCTCCTCTGAAGTAATTTGAAGCGTTTTAATGGCGGTAGACCATGAAACCTGCTTAGTTCCTCCTCAACTTCTTCCTTAGTTCGGTGGGACATTATGGGCATATGCGGTGTTCTGAGAGTATTGTATACACTTGAAAACTGGTGCAATCTTCCAATTCTTTAGATCAACCGCTAGAACCCAGATTCTCTGTATTCTCGAATTGATTGCTGATTTCTCGTAGTGATGTTCTGGTGATTCTTTAATTGAAATTGTTTCAAATGGTGGGGAGATACTATTTAGTTTCCCTCCACTTTTAAGTGTCTATGTGTTTCCCTCCACTTATAAGCATTAATCCACCCGCGCCCCACGAAAACGAAAACAAAAAGAACCTCTTATTTGTAAAAAGTCAACAAAAGACGGTGTCGTCACTATAGAGACGGTCAAGCGTGGATATAGCAACGACAAAGAGTTTAGGCGTGGATACAACGATGTCTAAGAGTCCCGTCGTGGATACAGCGACGGCTAGGTGTGGATACAGTGACGCCTCGTTCCTATTACATTGGATTTTACACCAAAAAGTAAGAAACGTGGAAAACCTCCGTGGAAAAATCCGCGCTTTTGTACTAGTGCCTCCTCCATTTCTCTCCACAACTTTGGCCCATAGAATCCATTGGAATGTAAAGGAGGAGAGTTCAAATGTGTCACTTCCCTTCCCAGTTTCCTTTATGCTTCCAACTAATACAATGGCAAGTAGCATAAGACCCGCTACCTTCAATGTGAGGTGACTCTTCAGGATATCCTCCTTCATTTTTTCTTCCTCCCTCTGGATCTAGCTTCTAAGAATTTTCCTTTGCTCATTGGCTTCCTATGTCCAAAAATGGGTGAAACAATTGATTTGAGAGGGAAAAACAAACAATTGATTTGAGAGGGAAAAACAATTGAGAATTTTTTTTATTGCCGGAGTGACAAACTATAAATGACCAAATAAATGACCAATTGTTATGTGGTCATTTTTAGTCTAGATATCCTGTGACCAAATTTGGTCATTTATCTTGGTCATTTTTAGTTGGTTTTTATCCCATGACCAAAAGTGGTCATTTATCTTGGTCTTTTTTAGTTATCTCACTTAAATTTATCAATTTTGGTCATTTATCCCTTCAAAAAAACTATGGTGACCAAAATTTTTGGTCTCCTAGTCACTAATCTCTCATTTTCCACTAATGTTCTTACAATATATTCCTCTCTCTCTCTCTCTCTCTCTCTCAATCCTTGCAGATTGTTACATTCATGCTCAAGGAGTTGGCTACTGGTTATAGTAAGATAACTATAGACTGAACAACAGAACAAGATCTCAACTCTTTCTCAATATCTTACAATAATGATGATAACTGGCTAACCAACTTATCTACTGTCTAACCTTTTACAATAAAAAATACATGCTTAAATAGGTGGCCCAAAGGTTTCACCATGATACAAAACTGTGGGCCTATCCCAACAGTAACCCAAAACCCTAACTGTGATAGTCGGCCTATCTGTACTTTTAACTGCTGCTTACTGGTCCAAATGCAGCTCTCTGCAGTCTTCCACGCTTCCTAGCGCTGATCATGGGTATGGGCGCCACTTCCTCGTTCGCTCCCCTTCTGTCCTTTGTCTTTAATACCTCGGCCCATTGCTCCTTTTCCATTCATGAGGGTAGCTGAGCCCTCCTGTCGTCGCCGCTGCCTTAAATGAAGTGGTTGAGCTCTCCTCTTGGCCGCTTCAGGTACTATTTCCTTTGACTTTCTTGTTTCGATAGCATATTTTCCTATAGCTGTGGGGCCCTACTGCAACACTTCAGCTATACTCAATGACACACAGGATTGCTTCCTGCTAAACCAAGAGATCACACCTAATCCCATACTGAAGCAGCACCCTGAAGTGCTCTTCCTATCGATGGCACTGCCTGCCCAATATGAATCAACATAACCCTCCAGGTTAATCTTGTGATCAGCCTTATAGTTGAACCCATAATCAACTGTACCCTTCAGGTACCTCAGAATATGCTTTGCAGCATTCAAGTGAACATGTCTCGGATCTGTCAGGAACTAGCTCAAGGTGTTCACACCAAAGCAAATATATGGTCTCGTATTCATCAGGTACATCAAGGACCCAATCATCTAACGATACATCATGGCATCAACCAACTCAAATGAAGCATCACTCAATAAATTCAGGTTCGATGCCATAGGTGTGGTTAAGGCCTTGTAGCCCATCATCCCAAATATCTTCAGGATCTCTACTGCATACTTCGCTTATCCAAGGAATATTCCATCCGCATTCTTCCACACCTCCATGCCTAGAAAATAATGCATCACACCCAAGTCCTTCATTTCGAACTCAGCAGCAAGATTTCTCTTTGTATCAGCAATCAACCCATCCATACCTGTTACAAATAGATCATCTACATACAGTAGGAGCATCATTAGGTTTCCATATTCAACCTTGTAGTAAAGGTTGGAATCTTCTTTACTCTTGGTAAAGCCCAAACTGGATAGAAAGCTATCAATTCTATTGTACCATGTCTTGGGTGCCTGTTTCAAACCGTACAGGGATTTCTTCAATCTACACACATGAGACTCCCTGTCATATGTCTCAAAACCAAGTGGTTGATCCACATACACTTCCTCTTCTACTACACCATTCAAGCAAGCAATCTTGACATCCATCTGGTGTATCTTCCATTTCATCACTGTGGCCATAGCAAGTACTGATCTGATGGAAGTGTATTTGGATACAGGTGCAAAAGTTTCTTCATAATATATTCCTTCTTTCTGGGAGAAGCCATGAGCCATGAATCTTGCTTTATATTTGTCTATGCTGCCATCTGTAGCATGCTTGATCTTGTAGATCCATTTGGAAGTCACTACAGACTGCCCCTCAGGTCTTGGGACAACATCCCAAACATCATTCTTCATGATCTATTGGTACTCTTTGATCATAGAATCCTTCCATTCTTTCTTTTCTGTTGTTTCTTCATAGTTGGAAGGTTCTTTATCGATGAAATCACATAATAAGGCTACATAAATGGAACAAGACCTAGTTCTTTTCCTTTCTCTATGTGATTCTTTTGGAGCCACATATCTTTATGCACCTTGGATCACTTATCGTACCCAAGAAGGTTTCCTCTTGTGAGGATTATTCTCCTAAGGTGGATCTACAGGTTCTTGAGGTTCTTCTATTTCTTGATCTTCTTCTTGATATTCTTCGTTCATGGTTGTGTCATGAATTCTCGGTGCTTCTATTTCTTCAAGTTCTTCAGCAGGTCTCTTTTTGGAGTTGTTGTAAGTTGAGTCTTCATAAAAAGTCGCATTCTTTTTTATGTCAATCTTCTTGAATCCTGAGAAGTATATTATGTAAGCCTTTGAGCTTTCAGAGTATCCCACAAATATACCCTTCCTTCCTGAAGGATCTAACTTTGTCCTCTTTTCTTTCGGAATGTGTATGTAAATTGGACAGTCGAATATTCTGAGATGGATGACTTCTGGTTTCTTGCCGAAAAAGACTTCTTTAGGTGTCTTATTATTGATTAATATGTGTGGAGTACGATTCTGTACATACACTGTTGTTCTTGTAGCTTCTTCCCATAGATGCATGGGAAGATCTCGATCATGAAGCATGGCCCTTACAGCTTCCATGATCATTCTACTCTTCCTTTCTACAACTCCATTTTGTTGTGGATTATATGGAGTGGTTAACTCCCTCTTAATCCATGAATCTTTGTATAAGTCTTTGAATTCATTCGAAGTGAATTCTTCGCCATTATCTAATAAAAAAATCTTGATCTTCTTTTCTGTGTGGTTCTCGATGAAGGATTTGAATTCCTTGAACTTGTTGAATACTTCATATTTGTTCTTCATAAAGTATATCCATTTCTTCCTAGAAAAATCATCAATAAAAGAAAAATATTATACATACCCGCTTAATGAACTGGATGACATCAGACCGCATACATCGGAGTGGATGATTTCCAAGATTCCTTTTGCCTTGCTTTCACTACTTGGAAATGTCTTGTTTGTGTTCTTTCCTTTTGCACATCCTTTGCAAACACCATCATGTTTTGTTTGCATTTCTGGAAGACCTTCAATAGCATTGCTTGCAAGTGGTAGTGCCCTGTAATGCACATGTGCAAGCCTTCTATGCCAAAGTTCATTTGGTTCTACTGAGTCATGAACCAATGCTTGTTCTGGTTGGCCCTTCAATTTGTATAGACCTCCTTCTTGTTCCCTAATCACTATTGCATTGTCAAAAGTATTTCCCTTTGGCCACATAAGAACTTGGCCATCTACAAAAGAAACCGTCATTCCTTTTGCATCTAAGGCAGATATGGAGAGGAGTTTCTTCTTTAGTCCTGGCACAAACAATACATTTTTCATATTCATAAAATTTCCAGAATCTATCTTATAGGAGGATTCACCACTACCTTTTATTGGATACTGGTATTCATCCCTAAGTTTCACCTTGTGAGGTGACTCATGTTCAGATAGTTTCACAAATGATTCTTTTAATCCTGTCATATGTTTGGAAGCACCACTTCCTATAAGCCAATCATTGCTTCCATGTGAGATAGTTCTCATGAGAGCGGAGATTAGCACATATTCTTCATCACTTGAAGAATCATCACTTTCTTGTCTGATTCTCTTTATGGAAGGTTCATCATCCTCTTTAACATGAGCATGATGTCTTCTCTTGTTTCCCTTTTTCTTCTTTGAGTTCCCTTTGTTAGGGCAGTATTTGGATATGTGACCTTTCTCATCACATGTGTAACATATAATAGTATACAAATCTCTTCTAGAGTGTGAAATCTTACCTTTGGAGTGATGATGGTCCCTTTTGGTTTTCTTGGTGTGGGATGCAAGAGCTTGATCTTCACTTCCCATCTTTTCTTCTTGAGCTGCTATTCTTCCCATAGTTTGCTGAACTTGACTAGCTTCTTTCTGGAACAGATCCCTTGAATGAAAGAGTCCCATACCCTAGGTAGACCATTCAAGGTGGTCATCACAATCTCTACATTTTCCACTTCTTCATCTACTGCTTCTAGCTGTTCCTTAATCTGAGATACCCTTGTAAAGTAATAATGGATGGTCTCTACATTCTGGATATTTACATTCTTCAGTTGGTTTCTCAGATTCATCTTCCTGTCTATGTTCTTCCCTTCAAACAATTTGGTTAGGGAATCAAACATAGCTTTAGGTGTCTTTAGGGAGGACACCTATGGTATGAGGTGATCCTTTATTGAATCAACAATAATCCTCTTAGCCATAACCAAATTCTTCTTGTGTAAGGAATTAGCCTCATCTCCCTCTGGAACTGGAACCTCCTCATTGATATAGGAGTCCAACTCATTTTCTTCTAGGACCAAGGAGATCCTATACTTCTAGGATCGGACGTTATCAGCTCCCTCAAGCTTTTCATCAAGCTTGGTATGACGAGACATATTAACTAAGAACCTCAAATGGAAATATAAAATATTTAGATCTTACAAGGTCAAGATGTTGGATCTGGATTTGGAGCTGAATTTCTGCAGTGTTGGTTCAGGAGTAGATTAGGGTTTAGATTTATTGGAGTTCTATCCAACCAAATTCTTTGATCTTGATCTCTAAAATTTGAATTTGAGGAGGAGATCAATCCAGGCCTCACGGGGTCTTCACTTAGTGAAACTATGCCATAGCACGTTCATTCGTGGCATATGAAACAATACCCCTATTTTCAAAAAATATTGGAAAATACCTCCAAAAAACGCTTTTTTTAACCCCCTCCCAATATGCCTTGCCGATTTTAAAAAACCCCTATTTTCCCTATATATTGCATGTATCCATTTTTTCATTTACATTTTTTATACCCCTTTATATTTCTACCTAAGGGAAAAAAAACTAAACACAAGAAAGGGCGACACTTGATAGGCGCCCTTAGGCAAATAACTTTATTAGGAATTAAAATTTATCACATGATGTCAAAACAAATAAGAGAGGGTTTATTTGTACCAATCTCAAACAGTAGTGTGTAACTACTTCAGTAACTGCTTCAAGATGTGGACACTGAATATATATCCAACTCCAGAGGCTTAGAGGCCTTTTCAGTTGTAGTAGACTTTTAAATGCTTTCATCGACAATCACGCATATTTTAGTGCTCCTTTGTTTCATAGCTTCAACAACTTTTCTCAAAATAGCTTTAAAAATCTAGTTTGTATACATAATACTCTCATAGATTTCTTAGTACTTTGACTAGCATTAGTTGAACATTTATATTACATAGAGAGACAATCTTAAGTGGAGATCCTAGCTCTACTTCTTTCACAGTTGAACCAAAGTTTCCTCACTTCGCAAGTAATTTTAAGACAACTTCCAATATTCCAAGGGCTCATAAACTCCACAAGTAGAGAACAACTGTAATTTTTTAGGAAAGAATAACACACCCAAAAAGCTTCATTCAAAATGCTCTCAAAACTACCACAACTCTACCCTCGTAAAAACTTCACTGCGTGCATTGAAGTTCTGTCTCACAAAGGCCAACAATCCTCACAACCTAACAAGCATCTCAATCCTACATAATCGTTCTTCAAAACTTAGTTCTTATGCAAACAGAACATCATTCAA
>LPNX010133710.1:18278-34966 GCA_001517045.1 Pseudotsuga menziesii
CAAAAAAAACATATGGACCTACGACAAGTTCGCAGAAGAGCACAGAAAATATAACTGGTTTCATGGCTTGCCAATCTGATTCCAAGTATATCAATCGCACAAAGAACGAGGAAGTTACACACACAAAAAAGATAAAAATGAAAACATAATAAGCGAGGCCTCTCGCTCTCCCCTGCCTTTTAATTCCATCCCTTGTTTCCGCAATCTTTCAAAAATGAAAACATAATAAGCGAGGCGTGTCGCTCTCCCCTGCCTTTTAATTCCAGCCCTTGTTTTCGCAGTCTTTCAAATTCGGGCCTAAAAATTTGTGCCACCTGATTTATCAATATCTATTTAAAGTTAGACTCTCTGCTAACAACTTCTAAGATATACTGCATTTCTGAGGCACAAAATGGAACAGAGTTACCTGGGTTTGGCTATACTGCATTTATGAAACATAAGAGCCAAAAAAACTAGGATGTAATGCATTTCTGACCCACACAATGTTCCAGAGCCACAAAATGGAACAGAGCTTTCTAGGTTTGGCTAAAGTTCTCTTATGAAACATAAGAGCCAAAACATGGAACATAATTAAGAGCTTACTGGGTTTGGTTAGAGTGCATTTATGAAACATATAACGCTACAGCGCCAGAAACTGGAGAGCAGACTCGTACCTTTGACCCAAACAGATAAACGAGATTCTTCTTGATCAAGATCTCCTCGTTGGTATCCAAAAACTTACGAAATTGGGCAGTATATTCATTCGGCTGCGCCACCACTCCCTCTTCTCTGCACAGTTTCAAGAAATCAGCATAGGTCATCACCTTGGGGCCGTCCTCCACCCTTTTGTTCACTATCATTCTCAGTAATTTTCTTCTGTCACTCGGTGGGGACGTTGAGCAGAAAGACCAGCAATTATTGAGAGAAGGTGTGGGCTCCTGCATTGGAGGTGGATTAGAACTTTGAAAGAAAGGATGGGTGCTTCTCAGAGCATTACGAGCGACAGACGAAAATGCCAGAGCTCTTGCCATGGAGTTTAGGGCTTCTCCACTGCGTGAGTTGAAGCAATTAGGGAGCAATTAGAGATTAAATCAGGGAGCTTCGATGGCCATGCCCATGATGAAGAAGAGGTTCAGAACCAAGTTCACGTAGGAGCAGAAGGACAAAATGTAGAGTTTTGCAGAGAAGCGCGCGGGAAGAAATTTGGAATAAAATAACCCTAAACATATTGGATATTTATATACTTTAAAAAAAAAACCCTTATTACCCCTAATATACCACCAATATATTGACTTTAAATTTTTTAATTTTTAACCACCCCAATATGAACGGACGTGATATCGTATTGGTCCCTAGGTGACGCCCCCGTGCCAGGCCTAGGCTCACTCAAAAATTGCACTTCTGTGGAAAGCCCTAATTTTCGGCAGCAGTGTCAGGTCCAAAATTGAAAAAGATCAGAATCAGATTCTGCTTCGACAGAAAGATGCGCCCTAGGGAGGAGAGTCATCCCAACCTTCTTTTCTTGAAAATATGTGGAGAGAGATCCAAAAAGTAGGAATCCCTAGTTCTCACAGCTGCATAGTGTCTTCTTCTCAGGTTAGCACTGATACCATGTTATATTTTTATCATTTAAGCTAGCATTATATTAGGATCTTTAAATGAGAGAATAACAAGCACAAAAATCATACACAAGAGACAGTGAACACAATGTTTTTCCTCAGGGAAACCAGAAATGGTGAAAACCCCACAACTTCCTCAGAGATAGAATCAACACCAAAAGTAAAAACCCCAAAACAGTAAGATGATCTCCCGACAATAGTAGCCTCTTTCTTTCTAGCCCCAACAACTTCTTCTTCCTCAGCTATGCGCTACAAATGAGTGTGAGTGAGTGTGTGATAAATACAGAGGCTTATTCTCTATTTATACTAATTCCTAACTTGACAATAACTCACTAGGGATGACTTCTCTAGGAGAGTCTAATAACCCTAGGGCCCAGGAAAGGTGAGGACTTTAACCCTTGAACAATAGGAGGGTTACCCACAATGACTTGACATGACTTGTTTACATTATTGAATCTCTCGATAGGAACATCGGGGCATGACATGACTCAAAAACATTACAGACACTTCCCGAAATAAACATCGGGGTACAAGACATAAGATATGCAAGTGAATACATTCTAAAGTTACAAATACATCAACATGTTCTTCTTTTATTTAGTATTTTTTTCGCTGTTGTTGTCATAGAATTCACCTTCAAGTTTGTAGATACTATGGTCGTGCTATACCCACACAAGGTTAAAAGTGAATTCGAGGTTGAACCAATCTACGAATCAAGATCTATTACCATTGCGATGATGTGGTACCCCATGGAAATTATAATTAAGTGACCTTTGATGCTTGTTCATGGAGAACCTAATGTCATGAATGTGGAAGATAATTAATTTATTTTGTTGATGCTTGTTCATGGAACACCTAGTGTGTTGGTTTTTTCTAAGAATTCATGTACATTTGATAGCCTTATCGTGTTATCATATAAAAATAATAGTTCAGTAGTTGAAAAAAAAGTTGAGAAATCAGAGAAATTTTTGGGTTTAGATATTTGTAGTCCATTCGATTTTTATGGTTTCAGATCTTAAAATTTTACATTGGAAGTGTTTTTAAATTTTGTCACGTTTGTGTGGAGTGCATATTAACTCATTAGGAAATTGTGATTGTTGTTGATTCAAAATATGGCTAGGGTGTTGAAATATCATGTTATAAAACTCATTGTTATGGTATGTGCCTTCATTATACGGTGATAATAAAATTTACTGATATGTTATGGAACACTTATGGACTATATACCTTGAGAGAGAATATAAGAGTTTGACCCCTTGGTCTTCTGGGTGAAAAGGTTGTGTCCCCACCTTGATGGTACACCTTCGACCTATGGGTAAAAGGGTTACTCTCCCACCTTGATTAACACACCTTGGTCTTGTTGGTGTAGGGTCTATTTTCCCACTTTCTCATAACCCCTCTTGTTGAGTATTGATCTTATGTTGACCCTTGATTGGTATGTTAGTGGATAAATATACTCAAGCTAACTCAATCTAGATCTCCCTAGTCCAAGTGGATCTAGAAAAAATCAAGTACACAATACAACCTACTTCCCTAGATCAAATAGAAATGCAAGCTAGAAGATAGATCACTTACCTTAGGTCTACAAATCCTCTTTTCTCTTTGTTGATCCAAGCTCCATAGCCTTCAGATATTGAGCTGCAAAACCCTGTAAAGCAAGTGGAAACAAGAAAACAATACATGTGTATCCAAACATGAATTGATCTAAGATAACAATTAAGGAAGAAATATCTAAACATCATCAACACAAGCAATGTTTATGGAAAGAATTTATATTACTATAATCAAGTAGATGCATAGAATTACATAAATAAGGAATATCACTACCTAGCCTTAACGCTATAACCTTCCATCCAACAATCCAATTCAAGCCTCCAAAGAGTGATGGTATGCCCCTCTCTTCACCATGGAGAGAGAGTTCAATTTATAAGGTTAAAGGGATAGAGTAGGATGAGGATTAGGAGGATAATTCTAAGGGCTCTTCCCCATAGCATAGGAAACCAAATGCCACCTCACCTAGATCATAGGGATGATCCTCCACCTCATCCACCTTTGACAAGGGCCTCAAAAATTCTTTTTTTCCCTCAAAACACCCCTGATGCACCTTTTTGTAAGAGACAGAGCACTGGAGAGGGATGTTGCACCTTACATGAGGGGAACGAGTTTCTCTAACACACCTTACATGAAGGGAAAGATCATCTATGCACCTTTCCTTAGGATAAAGAGCACCAGCCCTCATAGAGGGGAAAAAAGATCTAGGGACAATCTTCAAACTCAATCAACTTTAGATAGAAAAACTTTAGGGATTAGGCACAAGTTTGACACATGGATCAAGATGACAAGATTTTAGTGTAACATGGTCCTTATGCTAGTGTCCCCTCATAGTGTGGCACCTTAACCATTTTGTTATGTTTGTTATGGGTGTCACCTTCTAGCATCCCTAAACAACTCATAGCCTACTCAAGCAAGTTCACACATGTCATGATTTAGTACAACCATCCCCAAGAAGGTCATGGTTTAGTTCAAGCATACCAAAGAAGGTCATTGTTCATTTCAGGAAGCACTAAGAAGGTCACATCCCAACTTAGGAGGTCACGGTTTAGACTTGAGGGGATTAATATCTTTGCTGCACTATTTGAGTGTGCAAAAGTGTAAGAAAGCTATGGGATTTGTATGGGCTACAAACTAAGCTATGGTTTGTGTGTGGAATATCATTCATTACCTCATATTTGATGGACTGTTGTTTCTTGGTATTATGTTCTAGTAATCGGGGTTTCCTTATGGTTCACTTCAAGCAAACACAAACACTCAAATGGTGCAACAGATATCTCAGTCTACTCAAATAGGGTTATGGTTTCTTCTAGCAGCCCCAAATAACTCACAACCTACTCAAGAAAGCCATGGGATTTCTATGGGATACAAACTCATCTCTAGTTTCTGTGTAATGTCATCATTACCTAATATTTTATGGATTATTATTTTTTGGCACAAGGTAAAATATTCAGTTTTGTGCTTCCCACCGTCAATTCAGCTAACACTACTTGAAAGGAGTCCTCAATATCACTAGCTAGTTTTAAATATTTTGAGCTTGTAATCAACCAAGGCCTCATCTATCCATACATCTAGTATTTGGGCCTTTCTAGCAAACAAGGTAGTCCATGAGTAGTCTAGACTAAGGTAGTATTGCTAGTTTGTGGGTAGTCTCAAAAACCAAACCCCAATTCCCCCCCACTCTCGCTGCTACTCCACACCCAAATCACATTGATTCTCCCCCGTTTTAATAATAAACACCCTAAATATTACATTTTGTTTAACCCATAAAATAAACCCCTAAACTCTAAACATGAACCCAATATAATGTTTTTTTATAATTATTGATCCCCCAATATGAACGGATGTGATATGGTATTGGTCTATCAATGACACCCCCATTGTTTCATACATGAGTGGACTAATATCTATGGTACACTGTTTGAGTGTGCTCAGTTGTAAGAAAGCCATGAGTTTTGTGTGGAAGTGGCTGAAGTGACATGGAGCAATCATTACTCCTTGGCATGTATGGGTGTGCAAAAATAGGTGTGTGAGAGGCTCTAGGTGGCATTAAATGCACCAAATTAGTCCAAAATTGGACAAAATCCACCTCTAGTGCTCCTAGTCAACCAAAGTTTCCACATTCAATGAATGGGAGCGCACCGACAATGATGAGGGTGAAAATATGGATGGTTGAATGAGATGGAGCACTCATGTGGGTGTGAATTCCCCAATTTAACTTGTTATTGGTCCAACTAAGCACCCTAAGTCCAAAACCATAGTGTCTTAATGCAAAACTGCAATAAAATTGACTAGGGACTCAGAATAAGGTACTAAGGGGTTGTATTACTGTTCTAAGACCCTCCCTTAACAAAAAATTAGTACAACTCATAAAATTAAGGATACCTTGCCAACAAATGCTCAAGTCACCTCAATTACATAATCAGGAATTTTATTTGTCCATATGAAGCGAGGAAAAGAAGGAAAACCACATGGGACAAAACCCTCCATCAAGAATGGACATGGGGATGAAACCTACAACATATAGCAGCAATCACCATCCATCATTCACTCCAAGAAAATATCTCAAGTGAGTGAAGGTCTTCTTTGTGAAAGTCTTGGTGAAAATGTCAGTAGTTTGCTTGGCGAATGGGAAATACTGCAATGAAATCACCCTGTCATGCACTAAGCCCCAAATGTAGTGCATATGGATATCAATGTTATTTTTTATATTCCTCTAAATTGTATCAGTAGATATATTAATGGAACTTTTATTTTCCACCCAAATTTTGGTAGGAGAATCAATTGTGGCACCAAATTCCCGAATAATTCCCTACAGCCAAACACATTGTGTAGCTGCATTGACTGCTGCCCTGTACTCGACCTATGCTGAATAAAGAGAGATGGTATGATGTTTCCTTATTTACCAAAAAATAGTACCTTTAACAAGAATTAAAATAAAACCTGAAGTTGATTTTTCTGTCAGTGGGATCTCCACCCCAATTCGAATATGAAAATCCAGCTAGTTGAAGTGAAGCGCTAGCTGCATAGTGCACCCAAAAATTCTTTTTTCCCTGGACATACTGAAGAAATATTTTTGTTGCCTTCCAATGGGGCTATTGTGGCGGGTCCATATTTATTGATACAACACTTAAATCATAAGATAAATCAGGTATTTTATGTGTAATATAGGGAAATCTACCAACTATCTGCCTATAGAGTGTACAATCTACCAATGGAGAATTTCCAAATTCACATAATTTGATTCTAGAAAGGAGAGGGAACTTGGATTCCTTACAATCAACCATGTTAAAATTATTTAGAAGTACTGAAGAATAATTTTATTGAATCAGCATGATTCCCCTTTCATATTGCTCAATTTCCAATCCCAAAATTTCCTTAGCAATCCTAGATCGGTCATGGAAAATTCACTGTGTAGTGATGCCTTAATTGAACCAATTGAAGTGTTGCAGCTCCCTGTAATTAAGAGGTCATCGACATAGAGAAAAATAACCTGAAAAATATGATAATGTTTCTACAAATATACATTTGGATCATATTTTCATCTAATGAAACCAATAGAGAGAAAGAAAGCATCAATTTTAGCATACCAAGCCCTTGGGGATTGCTTGAGTCGATAGAGTGATTTCTTCAACCTACAAAAAAGTGAAGGATCCTCTTCAAAACATTTAGGTATATCTCCTCCTGCATATCACCATGTAATAATGCACTCTTTACATCCATATGTTGTGCTTGCCAACCCTTACAAGCTGCAATTGCTAGACCTAGTGTTATGGAATCCATCTTTGCAACCGATGGAAAGGTCTTAGTGTAGTACACATCATGGAATTTAGAGCAGCACTTAGAAGATAATATGGATTTGTATTTCATATCAAAACCATAAACAGCAAGTTTGGTTCGAAATATCCACTTGCATTGAACAATCTTCCTCTTGGGAGGAAGGGGAACCAATTCCCAAGTCTCATTCTCTTGGAGAGAATGGATTTCTTCTTCCATTGTTGTTTTCCATATTGGGTCATGAAAAGATTTCTTATATTACTGTGGATAAGATATAATCATCATATAATAGTTCTTAGAAATATCACTTTCACTAGAAAAGGAATCATTGTTAGATTGAGATCTAGTCTTCCTAGGCTCTTGGGGATTGCCAACTAATTCCCCTGCATCTTGTATAATTTTTTCAGCCCTCTTGGGCCTTCATGGTGACTCATATACAAAAATTTCATCTATATCCATATTATTATCAGATATATCAGAAAATACAGAGCATGAATAATCACTTACATCATCAAATTGTTGAGGAGAAGAGCATTCCCCTGGTGCAAGCTCAAAATATGGTATTGGTTCCTCTTCGAATTACACACTTCTCTCAATGAAAGTATTGAGTGTGGAAGTGTAAAAGAGTTTGTAACCTTTTGTATCCTCAGCATAACCAACCATGATGCATTCCTTGCTTTGTGGCTGCAAGGTCACTCTCTTTTCTTCTCCTGTCACTCTCTTTTCTTCTCCTGCATGGGTCATTCAATAGAATGACAACACATTTTCTTCCAATTCTGGTACATATAACACATCACTAAAGTAACCATGCTCTAAATCAATCCTACCAATTCCCTTGGTCTGGATTTCAGAGTCATCCCCCATTAAAACTGTTGGGCTAGCATTCGAATTCATGGAGGAGAAGAGCTCTTTGGTGGAAACCATGTGTCTAGAAGCCCTTCAATCAATGATGACGGATGAGGAATTAGAGGTACCTACTACCAAGGCATGAAATTTCTCCTTGTTTTCTAAACTAGAGGTGCCATCTTTCTTCCTTGCAATATTTTATCCTATGCTTGGATTGTTTTTTACCATCTATTCCTCTTCAAGATTCATGTTGTGTATGTATCTTTAAAACATTTTAATCCAATCAGGAGGCCAATTGCCATACCAGTTTCTAAGGAATTCATATAAAAGATGCATAAATGAAACTGCAGCTGTTGACATTAAAAACATACAAAATAATGATCTTTGTTAACCTAGAATTTGGTGAAAAAAACTCCTTAAACCTGGAATTTTGAAATACATGATTCCTTATGCTAAGATGACAATACCCAGAAATCATACACAATTATGGGGGAAAAACCATCATTACCATTTAAATAAGAGAAAGAAAACTATATAAAAATCCATTTTAATTGAACTGGTTTGCAAACACTTTAATCATTCAAAAAAATATCTACATTCACTGCAAAATCTTATAGAAGCATTGGTTAAACTTACATATAAGAATTATGGGCAATATTTTCAATAAAGTCTGCTTGGTGTGGATACAATGAACCAATAATTATTTTGACCACAACATATGTGCCCACATTGAAGTAAGGCCCGTATGATGCAATGCTGCACAACCCTCTCCATCCATTTGATGGTTGTCCATTATGTTCACCACCTACATCAGCTAGAGCAGATGGACCTTCTCTACATAAAGTTCCATGCATCATTTACCACTTTGCAGGATGTAATTTCCTAATAATGTATCACATAGAATTGCGAAAAAACATAATTATTCACCTATAATGAACTCAAAAAATAACAGTTCATCATGTCAGAGTAGAATGTTAGCAGTAAACTATTTCAGTGCAAAACCATTACAATACAGTCCATGGAAAATCAGAGATTCCCAAGGAGATAATGTTAATTTTTAGTCCATGTATGTGAGACAATGTCCCTAAGGTAAAAATGGAAAAAAGACTAATATTATTCAACCTCTAGATGTAACCATAAGAATAGTAGGCATAGGTCATATTACACCTCAAAATGCATTCACATGCATTTGGAGGCACTATTTCCAGCAATGCAAATTTGTGTGAGCTTGCTGGCCTACCTCAGTGGCTAAGGCGGCACATTAGGGACTGTTTTGACATTTTATTGTGCATACTTTACATACATATTTTGAGAAACATTTGGAAAAATCAGATCCTGCAGAGCCTGCTGTATAGGGATACGAATGAAGGAATTCTGTAGAAATGTTGTCCCTATTACATAAGTCATATGAAGACCATCCTGTGCAGATAATCAATGAATCTTTTTTAGGTGAGCTAATGTGAGGATTAAAGTTGCATCCTGGATATTTGCAAATCAAGAATGTTGAGAGCTCATCCTCTTGGAATAAGAGGGATAATGGATTTTGTGTAGGGTGCATGTCAACATCTACAGTCCCAAAGTTGGATTTGAAAAACTGCCCTATTGTATTCAAGACGAGGCTGCAATACAAGAGGTTTTTGAGGAGGCTTGCAATGAAAGTTTACTAGGGTATTGTCTGCTTCAACTCCATTTTATAACTATATTTCAATCTCCATCAACCAGATCCAACCACAAACTATGTAGGTGTGCTAATGAAACTAATTAGTCCAAATAAAAGCATGAAATTGCATCATTGAATAAAATGGCGCACACTGACTATTATTTCATCGCCTATATTCCTCTGGTTTGGATGGCCATTTTTTCTCCTCTCGTATGGAAAGAGGAAAAAAGTGGTGGAAAAATTAATCCCCCTAGTCGAGAATAGTGCCTTTCTGCACACCAATTCGACTGCCATATCCAACATAAGTTAGAGGATCATTTGTGTGCTTCTGCTTCTCCTCTAATGGCAGATCAAAGAACTCCCTCGATACCTCACGTCCGGCCATGAGAAGCTCTGGAGAAACTCCATGGTTGATCATTTGGAAGCATCCCCACTCTCTATATGCATCTGATATTTCCTCCACAATCTTTCTTCGTTGTTCGTCACAGAGACCGGAGATATCTATGATGGGTATCTCCTCTTCCACAAGCTTATGTTCTGAGGGTTTCTCATCACCAGGTCTCATTTATCTCGAAGGCACACAATTGATGCCACTCTATGCAATACACTAGACACTTTGGATTGGTTCAGGCCATTCCATTCGAAAAAAACCTAAAAAATCTATCCACTGCTAAATTAAGACAATTTCTAGCGGATTTCTCGTACAACTTTCACTTCCTAGCCATCGGAGCATATATAATGTATATATACCTTAACCTTCATGGAAAAAAAATTAGGACATTTATCCAAACAAACAAAAACAATGTGTAAAGAGTTGAAGCTATCGGGGAAGCAATCCACTGAAGAAAACAAATTTATATTTATATTTTTTTTAAGACAAAGAGTTAGGCAAAGTATTGGAGAAGAAATAAAAAAAATAAGCTCCTTGCAATAAGCTCTCAAACAATACCACAATATTTTGGATTTCTTGAAGGTTTGCAGATGATTGTTCTATATAATCATTCCCTTGAAGGACTTCTTCCCAGTGTTAACACCCAAAAAAGGTTCACTACCTCATCTACCCCATTACATGGCTCATTTGTCCATTTTCCGACCATATTTCCATAAAAAACCCATAAAACCATGCAAAAAGCCTCCAAAAAGGTTTAAATGCCTCCAAAAGGCCACAAAACCCTCTTTTCCTCTAAAAATATCCAAAATTCCTCCAAAAAAGCAAAAATCTCCAAAAAGGAATAAAAAATATAAAATAATGAGGAAAATGAGGAAAAAACCCTAAACAGCTGAAACCCTGACCCTAAAACCGCATGGTTTTCAACTATAAATAAGTGATGGAGACCCCTTATTCAAAATCCACAATCACAAGTATCCTGCCTCTGCCAAAATTGCTCGTGAAACCATAGCTCACCATTGAAGCTACTTTCACCGTGAAACCATAGCTCACCATTGAAGCTACTTTCACCGTGAGAGCCCCTTTTGGCCCATTTCCACCATTGGAGAAAGAGAAGAAGTAGCTTGAAGCTCAGAGCTACCGACTCAGATCACCGCAAAGGGCTTCACCAACCTTCACATTGAAGGTCAGATTAATACAAAATTACTATTTACTGTTTATTGTTTTGGTTAATGAACTTGTTTAGATTTAATCTTCATTATTGTTTAGCATCTTGCTTCAAGTTATAGCTTTTAATTCATATATCATTGAACTGCTAATAAGGAATCCATTGTCCTTAGTAGGTACTCATTCGTACAAGCTAGGGCTAAAACCCTAGCAACAGTTTTGGCGACTCCGCTGTTTTATTTTTTGCAATTTTATTTTCCGTTTTTCCTTTCGGCTGTCGCTTTCGGCCGTCGCCGACCGTGACTTTCAGCCCCACAGCCGCGTCCCGACCACGCCTTTTCCGCCTTTAACTACGATCCAACTGCGCCTGTCCAGCCCTTAGCTGCGACCCGACCGCGCCTTTTCCGCCCTTAGCCACGACCCGAACGCGCCTGTTTCGTCCAAAACCGCGACCCGACCGCCCTGTTCGGCCCTTAGCTGCGATCCGACCACGCCTGTTTCCTTCAAACCCGCGGTCCGACCGCCGCTGTGGTCCAGAAAACCGCGATCTGAGTGCACCTGTTTCGTCCAAACCCGCGGTCCGACCGCCGCTGTCAACCAAAAAACTGCAATCTGAGCGCGCCTTTTGCGTCCAAATCCGCGGTCTGATTGCTGCAATTTTTGCTGTATTTGACGCTAGCCCCTTTGCTGCCATATTTCTTGCACCTGCACAGCCATCTGTCCTACCTACACTCCTACGGCCTTTTCTGCACCATTATTCCTATTACCTTTTTACAACATTGTTTTCTAAAAAAAAATTTCAGCATTCTTTAGTCAGATAATATTGCATAGTAAACTTTTCGTTTTCTTCATTTCAGTATTATTGTTATTTAGGAAGTCGCTCTGGCACTTCTCTTCTGGGTTCAGTTCATAACCTCACAAGCACACAATCTGTCACCTAAATCAAGTGATACTTAAAAAATACTTAACTCAACCAACATTCTAACCCCACTTGGGGAACATAAAATAAATTTGTAGTTAGGTAGGATCGAGGGGATAGGCTTCCAAAAACATCCCTCGGTTACTTACACTTGAGACATAGTTGTTGTCCATTAGGGATCCAAAATCCCCTAGTATTTTTTGACACGGTCACAACCAGATTATCAGAAGGCCTCTCCCTTAGGAGGGTTGAAGTCGTGAGATTGGTTCCGGAAGTCTGAGTGGAATACCGAACTCCATTCAGTAACTGAAGGGCTACCTTTCACAGTTCTCGGGATATCCCTATATAGGGGTATTGCGGTTTAAGGACCAAGTGGCAGATTTACCTTTCTGGACGTGTCATGAACGGGGTATCTTAGTTTCCATTCTTCTAGGATTTGACTACCCGGTGTTCCTCCCGGTAGGGGGATACTTTAGCGACTTGACTTTTCTCTTCATATTGTCTGACTTGGATTTCATCACCTTGCAGAGGATATGTCTAGTTGAGTCATAATACTACTAGTTAGGTGTTTGCATGCTCCCTTACCTCCTTTTGGTCTAGTGAGTCCACCATTTTTTATTTTTGTAGGCAACCTGCTATTTTTTGGTATTCTGACCATTTCTGTTGATACTCCACCTATTGTAGCACGTAGTTACAGTGGGTGTTTTGAGTTGTTGATTGGCCTGAGCGCCCCATTTTTTGAGCTCTCCTTCTGCACACTCGGTTGCATTAGAGTTTTTTGAGTTGTTTTGTAGTTACCTCAACCCACACAGATTTGACATCATTTTGTCACCATTGCTTCCCCAAGACATTCTCGGTGCCTCAGAGGTGAACCCCCACAGCACGGATCACTTGATACCACTCATCGTAGACCTCGCACCTTGTCACTTGACTCCACTCGTCAGCGGCATAGGACTCCGTCACCAGATTCTAACACCCCTTATTTTACCTCTGATTCTGAGCCAGAGTCTGAGAACCCCCTTTACACTGCTCCTACTAGCCCCATGGCTGGCGTGACTCCCACTCCCATCTTGGTAGGGACCGTTGGTGGCACATCCACCACGACACCCAGTACCACACCTACTTTCGGTATGCCCTCCACGGGGGCCCCCTCTACTGTCCCCCTCACAGTACCGATTCCCGCAGTGGGAATACCGGTCCCCACTCCATTAGTGACTCATACCACCCCTGGTGGTGCAGGTCCGTCCTATACCACCATAGTTCCCCCACTTGGGGGCAACCTCCCTCACATGACCCCTCCACTTGGGGGCATCGGCCCCAACTTGGTTCAACCTACTACCGTGGCACATCCTTCATCCAGTTTGCCATTCATGGCTAGCCTCAACCTGCCTAACCTAGCCAGATTAACCAACGACCCCATCCGACACAACCCTGCGTGGCCTCACATGCCCACCAAGCTCCCCTCAGACATCCCTAACTTCGAGGGTAAGGCAGGTGAAGACCCACAGAACCATATCATGTCCTTCCATCTATGGTGTTCCTCCAACTCCATAGTAGACGACTCTATTCGCCTCCGTTTATTACAGCGCACTTTCACTGGCTCTGCTGCCAAGTGGTATATCGAACAACCCCATGGAACCCATGCCACCTTTACTTCCCTGGCCTCGACCTACCTCCAGTTCTTCCAGTTACCTGTCCTCTATGACGCAGGCGTTGAAATCCTACTATCATGCAGACAGAACACGGCTACCCACATCACGGACCACATTCATGAATGGTGTCAACGCCATAGTCTATGCAAGATCAAGTTAGATGACCGGATCTTCCTAGATTGGTTCCTTAAATCCCTCCTTCCTATCATTGCTAAGGATGTTGCATCCGAAAGACCCCAGTCTGAGGAAGAGGCTATCCTTAGAGCCCAACAGTTTGATCTCATTTACGCCCAGTCGGGTTACCTTTATACCATCATACCTGACGCCCCTCGTGACAATTCCTCCCAGCATGATGCGCCGGGGGAATCCCATGCTGCCGACGGCATCATTGGCCGCGTCTCTTCGCAGCCTCAGCCATTTTCCATAGCCCGTCCTACCCCTAGCCCGGACCCGTCGCGGGCCATCTCCCAGTCTGGAGCGACCAACCAATATGCTCCCATGACACATCACCACCATACCCATGGACCCTCATGTCCACCTCAGTGTTTCGGTAATATGAATCCCGCTTACACCCCCCCGGTCGCACCTCAGCCTTACTATCACCAGCGGGCTGCACCAGCTCCTGCACCGTCACAAGCCCAACCTCATTATTACCCGCCATAGGAAACCCCTACGGCTAACCCACAACCCGCTCCACAGCACTATCAGAAACACCCTCAGGTTGCTGCACCTGCGCAGCCTCCACCTACATATCATCCACCACAGCCTGCTCCATCCCCTGCGCAACCTCAGAATCCACCTACTATCCAAGGGCAAGTTTACGCTCAACAAAACCCACAGCAAAACCAGAACAACCAACGCAACCAGGGCCAACAAAACCGGGGGAGAGGCCGAAATCGTGGGAACAACCAACCGACCGAGCAAGCCGGTCAACACCCTAATCCCCCCGCTAGTAATAATGCGTCCCCTGCTAACCAAAACCCTGATCGCCCGCCCAAGTAGGCTAAAAACCCTAATTTGTGAACCAACTTCCCTTGTTCTGTTTGCGGGGTCTATGGCCACTACACACATTTTTGTCCACATATGGAGCGAGTCCGGCAACTTTTGGCTGCGGATGTACACCGCCCAGGGAAGATGGCTCCTCAAGCACCGCCCAACCCGCCACAACCTCAGCAGCCACCTTTGGTACTGCAAAACCCCTTACCAACCCAAGGCGTAGTGAACACCCAACCGTTGGCTCCTCCTCAAGCCAACGCGCCAACCCAACAACTAATCACTTACGCTGCTCCTGATCAACCCACGCTTGACTCAGGTACCCACCACTTGTTGATGATGTCCTCCGATGAGATCAACCTCCAGACCCGGCGGAACCAATATGGCTCCACCCCTGAAGCCCCTCCCGCTGATACACCTACTAACGCTCATCCCACTGATCAGGCGTTACGTATACCTCCACCTCCACTAGATGGCGCTCCCAGAGTGCCCCATTTCCCACTTCGCCGTATCAACAATAACCCCAATGCGCGGGCTGCGTCAAACTACAACATTGTCAATGACTTAGCCCAATCCCCCGCAGCCATGTCTATGTTAGAAGTCTTAAAAAACTGTCCTTTGCAGTGCAAGCATTTACTCTCATCCATTGGGGCTATTGATCCAAATGATTCACAGTTAATGGCATTTGATTCAGACCAATCCGAACCTCGCCTGCCTTCCAATTTGGCATTCCAAGTTTCTGTTTCCATTCGGAATTTTGTCGTCCATCGATGCATTATTGATGAAGGTGCATCTACATGTGTCATGCCCACCTCCATCTGGAAGAAAATGGGATCCCCTCGTCTCCAGCAGTCATCTACTGCGTTGCAAGCCTACGACGGCCGTTAAGCTCAACCACAAGGTCTATTAACTAACATTCCCCTCCAGCTGGCTGGCAAAACCGTCCTCATAAACATCGAGGTTATCAATGCACAGCTTGATTATAACCTTTTACTTGGCCGCAGCTACATGTATGCCATGCGGGCAGTTGCTTCTACTGTTTTTCGTACCATGATGTTCCCCCATGAGGGACGCGTGGTTAAGGTTGACCAACTCACTTACAATGATCCCAATGCCCCCGCAGCACCCGAAAATGTTCTCCCCATGATTGAACAACCTGTTTCAGATGCCACCACCTCATTTGTTTCTTCTTTGGAGTCGGACGTTTACTTCGACGCACCAATGACCTCAACCACCTCAGTCGTTTCTTCTATAGAGCCCGGAGTTTACTTTGACGCACCAATGACCTCAACCTTCCCATCTATTCCACCCCCGTCACCGGCTACTGAAGTGTCTGACCTATGTACCCTATCCCATAACACGCGGACTCCTACTTATCAACATCCCTTGTTGCCTCAACCCCCTTTGGTACCTAGTCACATTGGTGCTACACCAATCCATACCATTCCTTTCCTCTTCCCTCCCTCAGGAGTAGTTAGCGCCCCAGTCATGGCTACCCTTAGCCTTCCTGGGTTAACCTTAGGATTACCCGTTTGGTATCTTTCGCCTCCCGTTCCCCCGCCGACACCAAATGTCGTCCTGCAACCGGTGCAACCCATTGCCACTACTAGTCAACCACCTCCCGGTATTGCTACCCCGTCATCCTCCATGAACCTCCCCCCTATTCTTACCAAACCCACTGGGGCCAGAGGCCCCCAACCTTACACTGCCGTCCCACCTCCTAAGACAGTAAAAAACCCCACTGTGTTTCGTGCTCCTTCCAAATGCGCACTGTGCGACGAATTGGGCTATGCGACTCACCTATGTCCTCACTTACCGGCTTTATAGAAATACATGCAAATGCTTGACGACGACCCTACTATCCCAATTGTCCATCTAGATTCAACCCCTATTCCTCGTGACAAATCTCTGCGCACTAACCATTCCTGTGCCTTATGCGGTGTCTACGGACATTACTCACATCACTGTCCCGATCTCCCCGAGTATAGAATAGCTCTCTTTGAGATGAACAATCCAGATCTTGAAACGACAGCCCTCACCATTGAGGAAATCCATTCCCCGGCCTCTTCCTCGTCCGGAGAGGTCAATACCACTCTTTTTGAGATGAACCATCTGGATCTTGAGACGGCACCACCCA
>LPNX010133710.1:35166-85425 GCA_001517045.1 Pseudotsuga menziesii
CGGATGAGGAGATTCTCGAGGCTCTTACTGCCCCGGATTATCCTTGGGATGACATGCACCATCGTTCCTACTTCCTCCCAGAAGAATCTTCCTCTAACACTACTACCCAATTTGCAGTTGAATCCAAAGACTTCCTTCCTCCCAAGGTCAACTGGTTCAAGGACCCTATTCCTACTCCTGACGCCTTCGAAGAGGGTAACATGGCCAACATCTCACCTGTCATCAAAATTGATATCGCCGCACCCGGAGGCACCCCCGAACTCATCTCTTTAGGAGCATCTTGCACTGCGCAAGAGGTTGAGGAATACAAAGCACTCTTCAAAGAATTTCGTGATGTCTTTGCCTGGTCCTATACCGAAATGCCTGGTCTTGACCCTCCCATTATAGAGCACCACATTGACACATGGCCTGATGTACCACCCGTTTGTCAGAAACATCATCCCATTCATCCCTCAAAACTCCCAGCTGTCAAAGCCAAGATTGAGAAGCTTCGCACGGCAGGATTCATTTATCCTATTGCCTATACCACCTGGGTTTCAAACCCTGTTCCTGTCAACAAGAAACAAGGAACCCTTAGAGTATGCACTGACTTCCGAGACTTAAACCGTGCCTGTCCCAAACACAATTTCCCTACGCCATTTATTGACCAGCTTATTGATGCGTGTGCGGGGCATGAAGTCCTCTCGTTCATGGACAGTTTTTCCGGATACAATCAGATCCAAATCCAAAAGGAAGACCAATACAAAACCGCCTTCACTACCCCATGGGGCACCTTTGCCTATCGCGTCATGCCTTTTGGCCTAAAAAATGCTGGTGCCACATTCCAGCGGGCCATGACCTATTGCTTTCATGATTTGATCCATATCCTGCTCGTTTACCTTGATGACCTTACAGCTCGTTCTCGAAAACGATCAGAACACCTTACTGACCTTCGGCAAGTTTTTCTGCGTTGTCGAAAATATCAGATCTGCTTGAACCCACACAAGTGCGTCTTTTGTGTTTCGGCAGGACGATTGTTAGGTTTCATTATTTCCCAGAAAGGAATCACTGTTGATCCCCTGAAATTCCAATCCATCTTATACCTTCCCTCTCCTCGAACGCTCCGGCAACTCCAAAGTCTGCAAGGGCAATCCAATTTTCTTCGGCGCTTCGTTCCTGATTACGCCACAACCGTTCACGTCTTCTTGTTCCTGCTCTGTACCCACATACCCTTTGTATGGGACGAGCAAGCTGGAGCTGCATTCAAAGCCCTCAAGAAAGCTCTCACACAAGCCCCCTTGATCTCCCCTCCGGATTTCTCTCAGGACTTCATCCTTTACGTCTCGGCATCCGAGCATGCTGTGTCCGGCATCTTGGTTCAAGAAGACGCCTCACGCCAAGAGCATGTCATTTACTACGTCAGCCAGACCTTGTCCATCCCACCCCTACGTTACCCATATGAGGAGAGACTAGCCCTAGCAGTGGTCTTTTCCGTCCAAAAGTTGCGACACTACATTTTGCTTAGACATACCACAGTCGTCGTCGATTCTAACCCCATGGTAAATCTCTTAAACCGGTGGCTACTGCAAGGCCGTGTGGCTAAATGGGTCATTATCCTCCAAGAATATGACCTCATGTTCCGAACACCTAAGAGCACTAAATCCCTTGCGCTTGCCCAGCTCATCACTAATCTCCCTTCATTTATCCTGGCCCCACCCATCTCCGAAGAGTTACCCGATAATCACTTGTTTACTATCTCGTCCGAAGACCCATGGTACGGTGATATCTTGTTATACCTGCGCACGCAGAAGTTCTGACCCACCATCACTCGTAATGGACGTCGTCGTATCCGTCACCAGGCCTCTCTCTACCTCCTCATAGGAGATGTCCTTTACCGGCGAGGAGTAGACACAATCCTTCGTCGTTGCCTTACACACGAGGAAGCTGAACAGTTCCTTAATGATTTCCATAGCGGTGCCTGCGGCGGCCATTTCTCAGGGATGGCCACTGCCCAAAAGGTCATCCGCGCCCGATACTTCTGGCCCACACTTTTCACCGACTGCATCACTGCGGTCAAGCATTGCCATAACTGCCAACTTTTTTCCCCCAAGGCCCAGACACCACCTGCTCCATTACACGCAGTCGTCACCGTTGGTCCCTTTTGCAAGTGGGCCATCGACTTCATGGAGTGTAGACCCTCATCTGCTAATGGCCATAAGCACATCATTGTTGCCGTTGATTACTTCACCAAATGGGCGGAAGCCATGCCCACCTTCAACTGTACCGCTAAAACTGCTGCCCGTTTCTTTTTCAACCATGTTATCACTCGATTCGGGGTCCCTAAACAGTTAGTCTCAGACCATGGATCACACTTTGAAGATTCCGTTTGGTGCGAATTATCCACCTTCCTCAAATTTCAACACCAGTTTTCCTTGGCTTACTACCCTCAAGGGAACGGTCAAGTCGAAGTTGTTAACAAAATCCTCAAAACCATACTCCAACGCACTGTCGATCGGCATAAATCCAATTGGCACCATATGCTATTCCCTGCCTTATGGGCTTACCGTACCTCCACCAAAACCGCCACTGGTTTTACCCCATTTCATTTAGTTCACGGTGTAGAATCTGTCCTCCCCATTGAGTGTCAGATACCTGCCTTGCACATCGCCGTTGAGCTTCTCCCAGATACCTCCCCTCTAGAGCAACATCTGTTGTCCCTCGAACAAGCCGATGAAGATCGTCGTGCCACTCTTCAGAATATCGAAGCTGCCAAAACCCGCTCCAAAGCCAATTATGACAAACATATTCACCGTCGAACTTTCCACGAAGGGGACCTAGTCCTCGCCTATGACCAAGCCCACGATAAAACTGGTAAAGGAAAGTTTGAGTCCATGTGGCAAGGCCCTTACATCGTGCAGACTTGCCTCGGAAAGGGGGCATACATTTTAGCTGACTCTGAAGGCCACCCTTTCAGTAACCCCCGTAATGGGTTGTATCTTAAACGTTTTTACCCATAAACTGAAACCACGACCTTATTGGTTCGCATTGTACAGTTTGCTCCCTTTGTGTTTTTTACCTTTTTCTCACATTCATCGTTTTTTGCATGACCACAGATGGACCATTTTCCACCTCGTTACACTGGCTTCGCTGATGGCGCAAGTCGCTCGTCTCCCAACCTGGCTTCTACAGCGTGGGTCTTGTATTTCCCTTCAGACGAACTAATTCACCTTGACGGAGCCTATATAGGCGCTACTACCAATAACCAGGTGGAGTATGATGCTGTGACCGGTCTCCTGACTGCTGCCCTCCAGATGGGCATACGTCACCTTCATGTGTTCTTGGACTCCCAGCTACTTGTCTCCCAGATCAACAACTGCTACCAAGTATGTGATCCCTGCCTCTTCAGAAAATTCCTGCGCAAAAAACAACTCAGCCGACAATTTGAATCCATCACATTCACACATGTCCCCAGAGCTCAAAATAGTGTCGCAGATCAAATGGCAAATAACATCCTAGATTGGCATATTAATCACACCATATAAACATCTCCACCATACATCATAGCATCTCATCCAACTATATAAAAAACCAAAAAGACTGCATTGCATAAAAATTCACATCCATAGGGGCATCCATGTGCCTAATCATAACTAAATCATGTCACATTACATATAACACACAAGGGGCATCCACGTGCCCAACATCCTAGACTACTTGCATCCACGTGCAAATAACACATCATCAAGCGCATCCACGTGCATACAAATGGTAGAACATCATAAAAAGTGCATCCATGTGCATAAATATACATATATAAACAATATCCACATGATATACATGTCCTGAGTACCCCTGTACCCAGCTATACAAAAAATATATATGTACAATCCCAAAAACTCATAAAGTACAGGCCATAGCTACAAAAGATGGGGGGGAGTCCCCTGCACCCCCTAATGGAAGTCGTACCCGACATCACTGTTAGTGCCCCCTGCCTCTGACTCCTCTCCTCGCTCCTCCTCTGGCACATCCATATCCAGTATGGGCCCCTGGGCCTGTGCCCTGTCTGCCAGTAGGGCCACCCGGATCGCGATCGATCTAAAATCTCGTGGTGCCCTCAAGCAATCCTGGACCACAGCCGGATCCAGGTCCCGCCATCTTGCATCAGTCACTCCCTCTAGAAACTGCTCTAACAGCACCCATATAGACTCCAGAGTCCCCTCGGCATCTGGACGACGCACCCCCCCCCCGCCCAAGCAAAGCGGGAACGGCCATAGTACCTCTGCGCGCCACATGTCCTGGCGGTGGCCTAGGACCCACATCTGCAAAAAATTAAATTGTCAGTTACCATATATCAACAATATATCATATACATAAACTGAACAATGAAAACAAATCATACGTACCATCAGGCCCCCATGCCTGTCCTAGTGGCCGTGGAGCATCCGGATCTCCCGTGAAGTCCATATCCCTATATGGATAGTCCTCCAGTGCAGTGGTAGCTGGAGCCACTCCAAGTATAGCTCCTGAGTGAAGTAACGACCAACATCCCCGCCACCACGACGGCGCATCATCTCTCCCCACCGAATCATCCTAGGCTCCCTCAAGCCCCCTGCTCTGACCAGCACTCACGGCCGCAGTGTCGGGACCCGCTCCATAAAGAATGCACACAGGAATGACCCATAACAGAATCCCTTGCCACATTCCTTCGCTGCGGTCAGCTATCGCTGCATGCAGGTCAGGAACATCTGGCCCCAAGCAAGATATGTCCCGCCCAACACATGCTCCACAATATGCATCTGACCCCCAGACACCTTCTCAGGTGACTGGGACCCCAAAATCCACACAACACATGCAGCCATCGTCTGTACTGCTGGCTCCCGTAAATCCCTCACCAAGAGTGCATTTCGATGCACCCGAGCGTCCGGCCGACAAAACCGCTCCACCAGATCCTCCATATCCAAATCCGCCGACACCCGCGGCTGAGTATCTGCTACCCTCCCCAGGCAGGGCAACCCAGTCAAGAAATAAACATCAGTGAGGGTGAGATCCACCCTCTCTCCCTGCACTTTGAACGCCAATGCGTCCAGCTCCCAGAATCCGACCAATCGGTTCAGCAGCAATCCTGCTGACCGCATAATAGGAACCTCTACGAACTTCAGCAATCTGAAGAGCCCTAGCAGTGACCGCACCCGGTGATCCTCTCAAACCACTGTCACTATCTCCTCTGGGACCTCTCGCTCCCTCCATGGCACCGGTGGCATCCTGTCAATCACACAATGAAGTCTCATCAGGCTCACGTCAAAATAATGAACCCTCCCACCCATCTAAGCAAAAACCAGAACAGCCCGGTCCCCGACCGCGGCTGTCAAGCCCACAGCCGCGGTCCGCGACCGCAGCTGTCAAAGCCACAGCCACGGTCCGCGATCGCGGCTGTCAAGCCCACAGCTGCGGTTCGCGACCGCGGTTGTCAAACCCACAGCCGCGGTCTGCGACCGTGGCTGTCAAACCTACAGCAGCGGTCTGCCACCGCGGCTGTCAAACCTGAACCCGCGGTTTTGCCGCCCTAACCCGCGGTGCACCCACGTGGACCGTACAAATCATCCCCTGGGACCCACTACCCACCCCCCAACCCCAAAGAAAATGCAGGTATGAGTTCAATAGAATACCTGTATCTCTTGACTCTGCAATCCACCAGTCAGATCGTCCAAAAAAGACAAGTAATCTCTGGTCCACTGTGCTCACGAATCAAATTCCAATAGTCAAATGACACATGTCATGTTGGGCCCACTTACTATTTGTAGTCCGTTGACCTTTTCTTATTTTGGATTTTCTGAACCCATACGGAGTCCATTTTCAGAACCGTTTCCACCATTGGAATCAGCACGAGGGGACTATCATGATGGTCACCTTGTTGCATTATTTTTCGCTATGTCATTTTTTACCCATTTTTCAGACACCACTAGTCGTCTCGGTTTCCGTGCCACTCCGGCCGTTCTCTGTTTTTAATATTTTTTATATATCGCTAGATTCTTTTTTTCGAGCTGGTGATGATGCTTGAGATCATTTCTCGCTCTCACTTGGTACAATTGCAACATTGCATCCCTACACCTTGTCGCATCGATTTGTGCGCCACATCGGCCGTTATCGGATTGTTTCACACTTTTTACATGAGCCATCCACTCCTGTCATACTGCAAATGTTTCGTTATTTTGCCACCATTCATCCACCCCGCAAGGAGGCCCACCAGTGTTCCCCCCCTCCCTCAGTCCTGGTCATCATAAATATTCCTTGATTGAACACTTCCTCCTTGCCTGGCAATTTATTCAGAGGCTTCTTATTTTGCTTTCAGACTCCTTAAAATTGAAAGCAACCACGAGCGTGTACTATCGTGGGCTCGTAAAATCCACACGACAGTATCATTCCATTTATTCAGAGTCTTCTTATTTGCTTTTAGACTCCTTAAAATTGAAAGCAACCACGAGCATGTACTGTTGTGGGCTCGTAAAATCCACACGACAGTATCATTCCATTACTTTAGAGTCTTCTTATTTGCTTTCAGACTCCTTAAAATTGAAAGCAACCACGAGCATGAACTGTCATGGGCTCGTAAAATCCACATGACAGTGCCATTCAATAACTTCAGAGTCTTCTTATTTGCTTTCAGACTCCTTAAAATTGAAAGCAACCACGAGCATGAACTGTCATGGGCTCGTAAAATCCACATGACAGTACCATTTTATATCCACACTTCTTCTAAGTTCCCTAACTCATGAAGAAGTCCCCCCGCGCCTCTTGGCGCTATGATCGATCCTATCGGTAGCACCACCACTAAGGTTGCCTTTGTTCAGAGTATTCTGCAGTCACCTACCATTTTACCACAACTTGAGTCTCCCTCAGCCCTTTCACCCTCAGATCCTATACAGCTATGATCCCTTTACCACCAGTTCGTCTCATCTGCTGCCCGATCATCCCCACCATCATACTCTGAACAAAGGAAGTTTGAGTCCACCCACTCTGCTTGCCCAGTTATTTACCCCAGTTTATCAACCCTGCCATCAGTACTATCACATTTCGGTTTTTCACCTCGCGCTCCTGTCAAGGAAACATCATTGCCTTGATAGTTGCAGGTCTCCCCTTGTCGACGACAGCCCCTCTATTCTAGAGGATAGACCTAGAGGCCCCTGCGCCTTGGACCCATCACCATCTGTGGTGAGTTCCTACGGACCATTTTGGGAGGAGTCATCATTGCCTCTCCGAATAGTTGTTTCTCACATGCTCGACTTCAGCACCTTAATCGCATCGTTGAGAATCACGCAGGATGTATATCCATTCCATTATCTGTCGAAGACCCCAGATTTCCCCCGACTCTAGCACATTGGTCAGTCACTTCAGAACGACCAGTTATATGTTCCCGTGGATGTCCGGGCTGCGTTGGAGATTGTATTCGAAAGCCATCCAGTTCCATGGTTCCTTGAGTACCCAGTTCAGTTCCAGATCAGTGTACAATTGCAAATATGACCGCTGTCACTTTGATACAACAGCTCCTCAGTTCCTATGGAACCACATTCCGTAGCACTGCTGTCATTCCAGTACATCAGTTGTTCAGCTCAGACATGGTCAGCCCTGCAGTATGTTCCATATTTGTGTCCCTTCGGGACCCTTATGATATACACAGCGGATTTCTATATATCCTACAGGTCCCCCTTTTCGGGCCTCACAGTTATTTTTATGTATATTGATACGAGCATGGGAATTCCCGCCTCGTCCATATTATCATATGATTCCTCATCCATTATTGAGGTTATGTAATTTTTAGTCCTTGCAGTTGGTTCGAGATCGATGTTCCGGGCTTCAGTTGTTTTCTTCTCTTCTCCACACCCCAGAAAAAACAAAATATGACTTATGATGTCCATCGGCCATACGATGAGCTCCTGCCCTCGCACATCAGGGGGTAATCTGTTAACACCCAAAAAAGGTTCACTACCTCATCTACCCCATTACATGGCTCATTTGTCCATTTTCCGACCATATTTCCATCAAAAACTCATAAAACCATGCAAAAAGCCTCCAAAAAGGTTTAAATGCCTCCAAAAGGCCATAAAACCCTATTTTCCTCTAAAAATATCCAAAATTCCTCCAAGAAAGCAAAAATCTCCAAAAAGGAATAAAAAATATAAAATAATGAGGAAAATGAGGAAAAAACCCTAAACAGCTGAAACCCTAACCCTAAAACCGCATGGTTTTCAACTATAAATAAGTGATGGAGACCCCTTATTCAAAATCCACAATCACAAGTATCCTGCCTCTGCCAAAATTGCTCGTGAAACCATAGCTCACCATTGAAGCTACTTTCACCGTGAAACCATAGCTCACCATTGAAGCTACTTTCACCGTGAGAGCCCCTTTTGGCCCATTTCCACCATTGGAGAAAGAGAAGAAGGAGCTTGAAGCTCGGAGCTACCGACTCGGATCACCGCAAAGGGCTTCACCAACCTTCACATTGAAGGTCAGATTAATACAAAATTACTATTTACTGTTTACTGTTTTGGTTAATGAACTTGTTTAGATTTAATCTTCATTATTGCTTAGCATCTTGCTTCAAGTTATAGCTTTTAATTCATATATCATTGAACTGCTACTAAGGAATCCATTGTCCTTAGTAGGTACTCATTCATACAAGCTAGGGCTAAAACCCTAGCAACACCGAGAGACCTGATTCATTTGAAAAACCTGACTAATGTCAATTTCTAGAACAACAAATTGAATGGAAGCATAATTGCTCTTTGTGGTTCAAGTTTTCTCAAAACATTGGACTTGACAAATAATAGTTTTTTCACGGGAAATCTCGTCCCAATTGGTTGATTCCAGAGGTTTAAGTTGTCTCTGACTAGGTAGAAATAGCTTGAACAACAAAATTCCTAAAGAGATTGGCCATATGTTGGAGCTCAATCTATTGGACTTATCTTGGAATAAGCTCACTGGTGGGTTACCTACAGAGCTTGCTAAGTGCACACATATGAATCATCTGGATCTGAATAATAATCATTTCTCTGGACCTATCCCTAGATGGTTTGGTGATTTCTGCAGGCTTGGAGAGCTAAAACTCTCCTTGAATGAATTTAATGGAACAATTACAGCCCGGCTTGGGAATTGTACTAGTTTACTCACTCTTTCTCTTGACAATAATACACTTTCGGGTAGTTTACCAAGGCAGCTAGGGAACCTTGTTTCCTTGAATGTTCTCTATTTGCATAAGAATAACTTTTTTGGACTAATCCCTTCTTCTATAAAAAAATGTGAATAATTTTATGACTTGAGGCTCTCATACAATTCTTTGACAGGCTCAATTCCAATGGAGATTGGAAAGTTTGGTAATCTACAAGTCATGCTAGAATTGAGTGGTAATTTTTTGTCTGGAAGTATTCCTTTCTCACTTTGGGATTTAATGATGCTCAAATTTCTTAATGTCTCCAATAATCAACTTAGCGGTCAAGTTCCTGATGAGATTCGGGTTCTTAGAAGCTTGGTTGAGTTGAACTTATCAAATAATTTTCTCCAAGGACAGTTGCCATTGAGTGCTTCCAAATGGCATTGGATATCTTTTGTGGGAAATCCTGGACTCTCTGGAAAGCCATTGGCTCCTTGCTCACAGGTTTCATTCGAATCTTCAAGATCTAGAAGGAATCAACTAACAAAGAGAGCAGTAGATGGCATCCATATTGCAATTGTATTGAGTTTAATCCTTTTGGGTGGCATTACATTCTTGGTTTTATTGAAAATTTATGCTATTTGGGCCAAATCAATTTCTTCCTCTACCTCAGTTTACCATAGGCATGACTTTGAATTGAACAACGAAGAATGTAAATGAACATTTGAAAGCATGGTTGAAGAAACATACATAACTCAGGATGATTATAACATAGGGTCTTTTGAGAACCATAATTTACCCTAAAGAATACGTATATTCCAAAAGAGCCACAGGGAAGAAATAAGTTTGCAAAGTGAGAATCATGCTGATGGAATATGTACTTGAAGGAAAGAACATTTTTGTGTCGGGCTTCATAACTTTTTTGGATTGTAGTCAGTTTTAATTGAGAAAAATATCTACAAGGGATGTCTTCTTTGATGAGATCATTGTAAGAATATTATTCATTTGGGCTGACTGATAGCACTGAAATGTTTCAGGTATCATTCGGCATGGAACAGATCTTGGCATTATAGTCTCATCACTTGCCACAACTTCCAACTGTATATGTTTATGGCCTCACAGTCGAATTTCTTGGAGCATAAGAAGATATTCTACTAATAGTGTTCCTCACACAACTTGTTCAGTTTCCTTTAGCATTTCAAGTGGGAGAAGATATTTAGTTTTTAAGGACCCTTGGTACCAGGCATATTGGAAAACAACATTAAAGCAAGCTACTCAAACTTCAAATTGTCTACAACACCTCCCAAATTTCATAACCCTCAGTTGCAACCTAGTACCACACAGTCAACTTGAATAGTAGAGATGAATTACAGACTAGTACCACATGACTTGGATAGTAAATAGGGAGTGCACCCCTCTCATGGAATCAATATTTGTGGCAACTGTGTATTGTACTAGAGCATCCTCACAAAAATGGTGTTTTCAACATGGAGTGTCCATTCTACAGATGTCGTTCTACTTAGACCTAGGACAACTATGGAGGGGTTCAATGGGGTGGGTATTAGGTGGGACATGGCTATTAAGAAAGCAAATCCATGGGATCTAGTTCTAGATCAATTTGTAGGTGGTCGGTTGGATCGACACAACTTAATACCCGCGAGCTAGTAACTTGCTGCATGGACAAGCGAGCACACAAGATGAGGTGATGTCAGGAGTTGATTCGATGCCTAGGGTTAGTGTCAATGCCCAAGATAAATGATAAAAATTCCCAGTAAAATGAAACTTATCGATGATTTTAACCTAGATACATACTCTTCAGGAAAAATTTACCAATTTGCACTAAACCAAGATACTTTCAGTATTATAATCAGGCAAAATTTATCAATTCACACTGAACCAAGAAACTTACCCGGGATTTTGTAAGGAAAGAAGGAGATGTTGACTCTAGAGCTACAGAATTCATGGTCCATCTCTTCACGAGCCTCCAGGTTCTCTCCAGTGTTGTTTTATCTTGGCAACGATGGTAATACCAAAATTGTAAACCATCGACCGCGGTAAATATCCATACCAATCTCCTCAACGATATCGCAGTTTGGACAGGCTATTTGGTGCCAACGATCTGAGTAGTCATTAATGGAATTAGAGGATGAAATCTCCATGGGGTTCAAGAAAATATGCCATCATTCCCTAATAGAGGTGGTTGGAGAGTTGGGTGGCAGAATAGATTTTTTTGTTTTATTTTTATTATTTTATTATATAAATTATATATATAAAAATATTTTATATATAAATTATATAGTTTTTTGTTTTTTTTTGTTATATATATTTTTGTTTTATTTTTATTATTTTATTATATAAATTATGTTAATTGGGTATATATTATATTTTTATAATAATTATCGTATAAGTTGTTTAGTTTTATAAATGGAGTAGTCTACGGAGTCGGCGACTTGGCCCATAAGCCGGTCGTAGTCACCACTTCTTGGCCAAATCATCGACTCCGATCAGTACCAAAATATGATCAATACTCTTCAGGATGGTGACCAACGATAGCCACAGATGAGGGCCCTGCATACCCTCGATAACCGGCCATTCAAATGTGCCTCCACGTAAACTTACCAAATGCATCCAATGCATGGCCAAAAAAACACATCAACCTCAGATCTGTGGATTGAAAGTATCGTTCGACCCCTGCTTTACAATGACATTTGCAACAAGTAAACCTCTTTGCAAAGTTTAATCACTTCTTCTAATGTCTGCTTTATCTTTCCTTTGGAGCATGTGAGGAATGTTGATGTGCAAAAACCAGTGACCTTTGCAAATAGTGGCATTGTAGGAGGGTGCTCATGCTTTTCCCAGGATGAAAGATCAAAATGCATATGGTTATGAGCACATAGGCTGGAGATGGTGATAATTGTGAATATAAAGTGGAAGCAGTAACTCTGGCAGCATTGAGACCTATAAAAATCCATAACAACTGGTTATTGATTGGAGTGATGAACATGATCGGAGTGACAAGAACCATACCTTTGAAGCGCTCCGAATGGTCACTACGAGATCTTGAACTGACCTATCATCTAAAAAAATAGGGTATCGAGTGCAAAAAAAAGGGGAGCATGGGTCGAATGATACCTTCAGCCCACAGATCCAAAGTGGACGTGTTTTTTTTTCCATGCATTAGATGCATTTGGTAAGTCTATGTGGATGAGGTGCATTCGAATGGTCGGTTCTGGAGGGGATGTATGACTAATATGGTTCTTCTAGCTAGGTATCGATATGGTATTGGTTCTAGTACCTAATTTTTAATTGAAGTAGGAACCTAATTTTACTTTGGAATGCGCTTAGTCGGGTTTGCTTCAATGGTGTAGCAGGGATAAAGATGGTCAAGAGAAAATTCATGCAATTGGTTTTGTGGATCTCTGAAGATCGAGGTGCATGGAACCAATATTACTAATAGAAGGTGTTACAGTTTACAAATTTTAATTTACACTTCATTGTCAAATTTGCAATTTTTTATGACAGAATTAAAAATGACTAACATAAATGACTAATTCATATTCTTCTAGATAGTCATTTTTTATGCCGTGACTAAATTAGTCGTTTATGTTAGTCATTTTTAATTCTGTCACTTATTATCTAGTCATATTTATTAACTGGTGACTAAATTAGTCGTTAATTTTAGTCCTTTATAGTTGGATCAATCAAAATTGCTCATATTTAGTAGTAAATCACTTGAAAAACCTATGGTGACTAGAATTTTTAGTCACCTAGTAGCTAATTCCTCATTTTGTACTAGTGAATGAGAGTAGATCACAACATCTTCTTCAACATTATTTATGAGTTCAGTGGCTTCCTTCTTATATTTTTGCATAGCTCTCCAAGTCCAAAACCCTAGTCTAAGGATGCACATTAGTCAAAGTTGGAAAAATATATCATATGCACATGAACATAACTCAATGATTGGAATTGGTGCCTTAGCTAAATAATGAATAAAACAAAGAATTAAATAATGTAGATGTCTCTAGATTCTAGAAGATAGCACCATCAAGTGATCAACTCCCCTTAATCTCTAGGTTAGTTGGAAATATGAATCCTCAAGGGAGGAGTTCCCTGAATCCTTGGATTGATTAATTGGCTAGCTAAGTTTATTGCACTAGTTCAATTGGCTAGGCTCTCCTTGGATGCTTGGCTAGAGGAAGAGACCTATGTTTCTTATCAGTCAAGAAATGTAGCATTAAATTTGATATATGCTGAGATATACACATTGTATGTGACTCATTTAAAATTTCACTATGTATATTCCAACATATATTATAGTCATTGTCACAACATTACTTACCAATGATTTGTTGTTGATATTTAATATTTTCATTTTCAGTACACTTTTCTTGTTCTTGTTGTAGTTCTTATACAACTTAAACATACTCTTGATTAACAAGTTTTTCTATCTAATAAACATATGGTTTTTGAATCTCCATATCCATTTTGACGCTTCAAGAAGAACTGACACTTTCGACAAGTTTTCTCTTCATTATCATAGAGTTTATATATTATCCCTAAATTTCTACCATAATCAAACTATGATGCACTTGAATATTTTTAATTTGGATTCCTTCACTTTGCATCATGAAGATGCATAAGTGTTGGAAAGGGGTTTTGGGTAATCCAGTTGCGCAGCATCACGGATGCTGTGCAAGATCAGAAGACATCGCGCAAGGCAAACATAGTGCTCAAGACAGAAAATATATTACTTTTTGAATATTTTGTGTCACCTTTTGTACTTTTGACCATATTTTGTGTATATTGGTCATTAGTTGGTAGGAGTCAGTTAGGAATTTGTTAGAAATTGTCCAAGTAGATGATGAATGTAAAGGTGCAAGCCTATAAGCAGATGAAGAACTGTAAATGTGATCATTGATCATGGATAGAGAGAGACCGCAGCAAAAATCAAGTTGTAGACTGTGAAATGGGAGCTCGAGGGTCATTTGAATTATTGTCTGTTTTGAATTTAGATTTGATTGCATAGAGTTAATATAATGAGAATGAGATTGATCTGAATTACTGTATTGTTGTTATATTTTTTTATCTCTTTCATGTTTTTTTGCGTTGCAAATCCAATGACGAGTATGAAGTGACTGTGCGACATGGATCTATGATGAAATGTTTACTTCTTATGAATGATGTTATATAATTAGATCTATTTGTGTAATAGTATGTCTCTTTCTGTTATCCTTATTTCTACTATGAATGATGTTATGAGTGATTAAGCCCTTGTCATATCTGATAAATAAACTAATGAATCATTGATGCCCATAATCCCTCTTCTATTCAGTGGAAACTTGGTTCCATGAGCACTCCCTTGAAAATATCAGGTGAGACTTCATCCACTTTGTGGGTGTTGCTGGATAGGGTAAAACCTATTTAGGCCAGTGCTTAGGGAGATCGCAGTCAGCCGAGTGTTGACAGAGTGGGAACCCATGTCCACCTAGTTTTGTTGGTGGGAGTTTGCGCCAACAAATGGTTCCATTACTGGGCCTTTTTGCTGTTGAGAGGAGGATATGTGGCATCTGACGTGACCAGAGATTCATGATTAGTTTGATCAGAAGCTACAAGAGTTTGCTGAAACAAAAAATCAGAACCCAGGGCTAATGATGAACAAGTAGTTGGCAAGATATCTACACGATGACCCACACGAATATTTTTTCGATGAATTTCCTATTATACTATATGAGTGGTTGGCACAATTCACTTACAAGAATACAAATTTCCAAGGGGGAGAGCCAACACCTTGGACCCATGAGTTGATCCAAGAGCTACAGGAAACTCACAACAGAGCATCGTGAGCTATCGAGGTCTAGCTGGATAGTATCCTGGAAGGATATATCAATGAATTTGCAATCGACACCTTCACATCCTACAATAGAGAAGAAAGGGAATTTTTCAATGGACCTAGAGGTTGTTTCTTGTTATCTTTACAATTGTTAATTAAGATGCTTGTCTATGAAAAATGTATACTGAAGATGCACCTCGAGTAGTAGACTCCAGTGTGCGGAGGCAACAGATACCGCAATGAAAGGGGGAGACAAATGGGAAGATAAGGAGTAGATGGGTGCAAATTTCAATGAGACTGTGAGGGAAGCCAAGGAAGAAAATGGTGTTATGAGAGGAGGAGCAAGGATTTGACTAGAGAATAGTAAAAGGACAGGGGAAGGTCCTTCTATGATTGAAATGCAATACCATGAAGGAATACCACACAGGACGAAGCAAACCTACAACCACAAAGAGGAAAACTAGACCCAGACTATGCCCAGAGTTGTAGTAAAATCAAAACCCAGCAGTAGCGTACCCATGCCTCTGCGCACTACTCTGCATTCAGGAAGAAACATGAATTCCATGTTAACTTGCCCAACATGCCAGCAACATTCTAGTAGTATATCAAAATTTGTAGGAAGAAGGCCCAAGATGGCAGGCGACGACATGAACTTACCTTTATTCCATGGAAATGAGATTGATGATCGCAAGTAGTATTGGTTCATATGTGAGGCAGTGTGGAGTGTCAGACAGACAATTGATGATGACATCAAGAAATGCCAATTGGAGACTACTCTTTGGGGTCGTGCATTGGATTGTTATATGAAGTTTATACAAGTTCATATGGGGACCCCAACAAAAGCATTGGATGAAGTGAGGAGAGGACTGACTGAAGAATTACGGAAACCAAATTCTGAAGTGCAGTATATTACTGAGCTAAAAGAAACTAAGCAATTCACCAATGAGTCTATTTGGGAATTTGATCAAATATTTAAGACACTGATGGCAAGAGTCGGTTTTGATATGAGCGATGTGTAGAATAAAGATTGGTTTATTGCAGCATTGGTACCTCATATCCGACAATCAATGATGCAACAAAATATTGCGATGTAGAGCGAGGCCCTGGAAATCGTGATGAATTTAGAAGTTTCAACTATTGGAGAAAGCATAGCTGGTATGAACCAAATTCAAGAGCACTGGGAGAACTTGACAATTTAGTTGCAAGATATTAAGAAAGGGAAAGAGAATCACGAGTATCTTTGGTGCACCCGTTGTCACGCAGATGGCCACACTAAGGATACTTTTCCCCTACTTAAAAAATTATATCTTATCTGGAGTGATGAACCCACTAAGTTTCAGCGGTGTTCCTTGGTGTTGTATATGTCAAGTATATGGGAATCGACATGAAGAATGTAGCTACATGCAGAAGATAGTCATGAATCCAGCAAGCTTAAACTGTACTTTTTGTCGCTCAGTTGGGCATGAAGATAAAGACTGTCATGCTTGTGACTTACTATAGGAAAGGATGTATGACTCATACTATGTGAAAGGCGAGGATCATTTCCCAGTATAGACACATCCAAAGGTGGTGCAGCTTCCACCTCAAGAACATTATACATCACCACTGTAGATGCAGTTCATACCATCACAGCCACAACCACATTTTCACTGCGACCATAGTTTGTGCCACAACCTTAGTTTTCACCACAACTGCAGTACAATCAGATGTCGATGACTCAAACACAGCCACAGTATGTTCACACCACAAACTATATTCAATAGCAACCGAACCCCCCGTCGCAACAAACGGCTCATCCACAATATCAGTAGCAAGGAAGATTATGTGGAGGATTACAAGGAAGAGGAGTAGGCTTTGGAAGAGGAGGAAGACGAAGTTGTAGATCGGTTTAGTGTTACTATTGTGGGGTATTTGGACATTACAAGTGTGATTTCCCATATCTATAGTGTTCATGTACATACTGCACTACAATTGATCATACTGTTGAGAACCTCGCATACTTAATCAGAAAATGGTAGGAAGGGAATGTTCCTCAGTTGCAGAATCAGAACCAGCTGCAAAACCAAAATCAGCTACAGAACCAAAACCAGTTGCAGAACCAAACTCTGAATTAATTTCCACTTCAGACTTAGTATGTGAATCAACCAATGAATCCACCAGCAAACCACAATCCACCGATGAACTAGAACCAAGGGTCGATGGTTGCGATGATCTCAGGGGAACCAAGAATAGACGATGCTGACATTGCCATTATTACCCGCGTAGGAGCCACAACAAGAGAGGACAGTCCCTGTCCGTAGGTACGATTGGTTGGGAAGAAGAAGGCACCATTTGATATTGCAACTAAAAAAGAGATAGTTTTTGAAGCTCAAGACACAATCATATGGAATCCTGATAAGTCACCTATTTATGAAATTCCCTATGCGTTTGATTCTTCATTAGAGATAGGATCATTGCGGCAGCATGGTACCTTGCAACACTTCTTTGAGAGTTTATTTTCATTGGCGAGAGACCTAATTCTCTAGCAGATATTGAGAATTTGTTGAACATCTCGAGTAAGGAGTGGAAGGACTCCGTAGTGAACTCTTTACTTAAGAAAAAGACGTGTAAGGAGATGCACATGAAAATTCAGATTGGGGTCTATGAAGTAGATCCATTCATCTTGGATGTGGGCTCAGATGTGAATATTCTAATGAATAACACATGGAATAAAATGGGGAGATCGACATTGGGTTGGTCCTTGGTACAACTGAGATTGGATAATCAGGACAAAGTACAACCTATTGGTTGAGTGTCGAACCTGGTCGTGGACGTTGAAGGTAGGAAGACTTATGTTGAATTCAACGTGATTGAAGTTGTCGAGGAGGAGGCTCCTATCCCACCTTGTTTGGGATTGGATGGGCCAATGATAGTATGGAAGTGATTCATTTCAAGAAGCGGATGATGATGTTTGAGAATCAAGACATCAGAGTCATCGCTCTTATGGATCCAACAGAAGGGCGGAGATATATAGAACCTGTAAAAGATTAATTTGTCAGGGCCTGTGATCATTCTTACAATATTTTCGAAGATTAAATCCACCCAAATACTGATGGAGAACTAGAGTGGCACAGCACTAGTTCCATGTCTTTTGATTCTTATGATGCATTGGAAAACTGGCAAAATTGCATGCATGAAGTGCTAGTGAGGAAATGTGGCTTGATCACACAGTTGTTGTGCCATGTCACAACTGAGATCATCTAATTACCAATTTATGAAGGACTTCCCGAGTTATCTACATTCTTGATGGAGTTTAAAGAGAAGGCATCTGAACCGCAGTGATTGTTCGTGCTGGAGAAAGCACTGAAGGATACTCCCGCACGCTGGTGGGAGACTCATAAAAACTCAATTACCGAATGGGTGCAGTGTCAACGGTTGATGACAATTTGCTTCATCAACACATAAGTATATCCCACTGGGAGGTATGATGGGTGCAACAACCCTAGCAGTCACCTGATGGAATGCCAAACCTTGTGGGAATCACGACTAAAGGATGAATGGGTCCACGCCTTTATCCACACCTTGGACGAAATTCCAAGGTCATGGTATATATCAGCGAAGTTGCACATAGAAATAACCACTTGGGAGGAGCTGATAGTTCTCTTTGCACGTACATTTAGCTTTACAGATGCTAATCGCGATGTCCATAATGCACTACATATTATCTGCAATGTGGTATTAGAAGTAGTATCAGTTGAATATCGTGTAGATCCACATGCACATTGCCACCTGCAGTCAATGATGGAATGTTATAATGTGTCTGGAAAACCTGAGGATGATGATGAGCTATGTAATATCAATATTCCAGAAACAGAAGGGAGTAGGGATATCGCAGCACCTGATATCCCAACTGATCCCATGAATTAGTCCTTGGAGATCAGAAAAGTTAACATTGGGATGGAAGAGAACCCAAAATTTGTAAGTGTTGGGGACTATTGGGACGAAGAGATTATGGAAAAAATCATAGACCTACTACATGAATTTCAAGATTTGTTTTCGATCAAAGTATCTGAAATGAAAGGCATAGTGGGCGATTTGGGAGAGATGAAGATTCCATTAAAACTAGATGCGAAACCAGTAAGGCAGAGGCTATATTGCTTGAATCCATGATACAAGGAGAGGGTTAAAGATGATATGGATAGGATGTTGGATGCTAGAATAATTGATCCATTTGAAGAATCATAATGGATCAGTCCCATGGTGGTCCAATACAAGAAAATAGGTGAAGTCCATATCTATGTCGACTTAAGAAAATTGAATGATGCCTGTATCCATGATCCATTTCCGACACCATTCACGGATGAAGTACTTGAAGGTGTAGGCGGTCAGGAGATATACTCATTTACAGATGGATTTTCTAGTTATCACCATATAAGGATCACAAAGGAATATCGACATAAAACAACATTTGTCATGGAATGGGGCTGTTTCCAATACACAGTGATGCCTTTTGGGTTGAAGAACGCACCAGGGATATTTTCCCATGTTGTTTTCGTTGCATTCAAATATTTCAAATAGAAGTTCCTACAAGTTTATATGGATGTTTGGAAAGTGTATGGTCTAATTAAGGATCATTTGGCAAACCTGTGATTGATGCTCGAGCGGTACCGACGACATTAGATTGCACTGAACTCCAAGAAGTGTATTTTTTGCGCACCATTTGGGATACAGTTGGGTCACATTGTTTGAAAGAAAGGATTGTTAGTTGACCCTAAAAATTTAGCACTCATTTTGAGCTTTCCACCACCACTGGACATCAATATTCTTAGAGTGACACTGGGACACACTGATTACTGTCACAAATTCATCAGAGGCTATGTTGAGACTACTGCCCCTATGGAGAAAATATTGAAGAAAGATGTTGCATTTGTATGGAGTCCAGAATGCCAAGGAAGATTTGACACTCTGAAGGACAATATGGCTTCGGCACTAATACTTGTGTTCCTTTACTGGAACAAGGAGTTCCATGTTCATGTCGATGCATCATCTGTCATGCTTGGAGTAGTGCTCGCGCAACTAGGAGAAGGAGATCTTTATAAACCGATTTGTTTTGCTAGTCAAAATTTGTCATTTGCTGAGAAGAACTATATGACCACAGAGAGGGAAGGTTTGGTTCTGGTATATGCACTTTAGAAATTTAGACATTACCTTTTAAGCAGTCATTCTAAGATGTTTACTGACCATTATGCTTTGAAATGTCTAGTCAATAAGCCTGTGTTGGGGGGGAAGATATCCCACTAGTTACTTCTCTTTCTGGAGTTTGATTTTGAAATAATTGTGAAGTTGGGTCGCTTGAATGCTGGCCCCGATCATTTATCTAGGATTGGGACAAGTGAAGAGCCAACAAAAATCGATGAGGGACTGCCGTATGTACAACTGTTCAGAGTTGATGTCCAGATGGTTATTATCACCAAATAATCAAGTTTTTGGCTACAGGAGTCACACTGATAGAATTTTCGAAAATTAAAAAGAAGCAGTCAGTAGTCAAGGCCTCAAACTTCTAGTTTATTACTGGGTATTTATACAAGCTTGGACTGGCTGAAATTTTGCAGCGATGTGTCCTACCACATGGACAAGGGAAGATCTTAGAAGAATCTCATGCGAGAATCGTTGGGGGACACTATGAGGGGGGAAAAATGCAAGAAAGGTGCTTCGCGCAAGGCTCTGGTGGCCCATGTTACACAATGATGTGACATATTATGCATGGACCTATGACGTTTGTCAATGCACTAGAACACAATCATGATGAGATGAGATGCCGCTAGTCCTGCAGGTAACCCATAATGATGCGAAATATTATGCGTGGACCTATGACATTTGTCAATGCACTGAAAAACCATCACGACGAGATGAGATGCCACTAGTCTCATAGGTAACCTTGAAACATTTTGATAAATGGTTTGTGTATTTTGTGGGTCCAATCAACCCACGTAGAAAAAGAACTGGTGCATGATACATAATCATAGCAACCTACATAAGTAGTGGATTGCATCGCTCCGATGGCAGCAAGATTCCTATTTGATAACATTGTGACATTGTTTGGATGCCCACAGATACTGATGAGTGATTAGGGTAGTCATTTCATCAACCACATAGTAATTTCACTAATGGAGGAATTGCATATACAACATAAGAAAAGTACATCATATCATCCGCATGTGAATGGGACAGTGGAAGCGTTCAACAAGATATTGGAGCATCCGCTTACAAAGGTAGGTAACAATAACTGCGATGATTGGGATTTAAATATTCCATCCATACTATGGGAATATCGCACCACATGTAAAAGATTGATGGGACAGACAACGTTTAAATTGGTATATGTGCAAGAGGCAGTCATGCCTAAGGAGTACATTGTTCATAGTCCACGAATTGTAGTAACAACATGCATGGATGGTGAAGTAGATATAGAGGAGTGCGTGGGGGAGTTGATACAGCTTGAATAAGATAGTTTCATCGCAGGTTTCCATCAGTGTGTCAAGAAGGACCGACAGAAGGATTGGCATGATCACCACATAAAGAACAAATAGTTTTAGAAGGGAGATTTGTTCTCCTATATGAGAACAAGTTCATGAATCATCCATGTAAGTTAGAGATGCACTCGTTAGGTCCATACCTTATTAATTCTATTACTTCTGGGGGGCAGTGCAGCTGTAGCAATTAGATGGAGCGATGCTACCAAAACTGGTGAACAGTAGCCGACTGAAGCCCTATAGGATAGGGCCAGAATCGCACAACGCTTGAGGAAATGTGCACTAAATATATATATATATATATATATATATATATATATATATATATATATATATATAGGAAGTATGAAAGGAAAGGAGGGCACACCAGGATAAATTGGTTGTGCAAGCATGGGAGTCAATATCACAGTTAGGAAGCTCTGTCGCACTAGCTAGAGGGTCACGATGTAGTCAAATCAGCAATAAATGAAGAACAATTAAGACAGTTAACCGACGATGCTTGTTGAAGTGACGCGTATTGATGGAGGATCCAACCATTAGGTTGACATATTCGACGATGGATTTAGGAATTTAATGCATGATTTGGCTATGATGTTCGTGGCTAATTTGGTAATGATTAGGAGGGATTGACTCGATGCTATAAGAAGGTGGTTGACACAAGTTAGAAGCACCATTGTGCTAAGTTGAGTTGCGAAGAGTATTGAAGAAGAGTTTGAATCCTAGATTTGTTGAGTGAATTGAGTGAGTTGTAGAGTGTCGAAGATCATTTTTCATGACTATGGGGAAGTGTCACGGGATGCAGAGTAACCTTGATGCAATAGAGATTTCGAGTGATAGGGACTCACCCATCTGACTGGTCACCATTATTGAGGAGGTTACCAGTATGTCAGTTGAGTTGTCATCAGTTTTGAAGAGGAAGCAGAAGGTCTAGAAGATGAACCCTCCAACACCACAGAAGTGACAGACACGCACATCAATTAAGGCACAAGGAGAAGGAACTACGTAGATGGGTCCATCAAGATCTGGGGCTGTCGAATATACCACATGAATGGGTGTCTCAATCCATGGCATTCCAGGTTATGTTTCTCCCACCCAAACTAGTGCACATCCTCGGTGTCTAACCAAAAACCAAAAATATCATCCCAGGACGTCGCCGCTACCAAGGGGAATGGTGTGCAAGATGGACATTGTCCTTACCCTGATGAAGATGAAGTATGATGACCATGACTTGTTGGCATTAGGGGATGTATCCAATGAGCCATATGAATATTTTCCTTCGGTCCCAAGTGGACCCATCGTGTGCATCCCACAGACTTAGGCGCTAGGATTGGATAAATCGGGACTACTAGGACTCATTAACATGCCCCACTTTGGGCGGCTAAATGAGGAAAATGCCTGCGTCAAGAATATTTTGTCCTTATATCATGGAGGGACGCTGTGGCTAGAAACACAAGTTGTAATTACAGTTGAATTGATCTCAGAGATTACAGGGTTTCCAAAGGATGGGACAAATCCTTCACAATATTTCAAGGGTCAAGACAATGATAAATGGCTCACCGCAAGGTTGAAACAGAGGTTTGAATTGCAGTGTGATGGAAGGGCTTACCAGATAGACAGTATCAATGAGCGTGCAGTTTGCATTGGGGCACATATTCTCACCATCAATATTGTATGAAAGAATCGCCCCATCTAGTGCACTTCATGGGTGATTTCATGTGCGCAACAATGTGCAAAAGGGATACAAATGAGTTGGTCCCTCTTTTTGTTGAACCAATTAACGGAGTACGTGGTTGTAGTTTAGACCAGAGAGAGGCCTTTCACATATAGCTAGCTACTGATGCTCATCACACTAGTGGCGTAGATGGAACCGGTGAACTACCAGAGTATGGACATAGAAGCTTTCAAGGTGTCTAAGGGTGCATGGTATCAATATCTATGGTGGTATGAGGAGCCTATGGCCCAAGAAGATTGCACAATTCATTTTTGGGTCTATTGGGAAGTGCTCCAGGAAGCAACAGTGAGAGTTCTATGTCTATCAGATGAAGCCATGGTCAAGTATCAACGGATTTTGTGGTTCTCCATTGGGCCCACACTATTTATATCCATGCATGATGTGACCCTGACAAATAATGGCTCTCAATGCCCTATAAAGTGACAGATGTAGAACTGGAGGCACAAGTCCAGGATTGGCTAGTAGAATGGCATGAACCAGTCAACGCTAAGGAACCATCAACAGGACCACATGTGGATGCTTCTAAGGACCCGATGTGCAAAGAGTAGAGTCAACATGACTCCGATGGAGATTCATCGATGGAAACCTAGAGGCAACATGTATCCTCACATAAATAAGGACCAAGCAGCACATAGAGCAGGAGGCAAGAAAAAACACTAGTTATGCCATGGAAGCACAACTACAGTGACTTATAAAGGATGTCATAGATTCATCAGATACTGCAGCTAAGGAAATGAGGAAGTTGGGCCGGGAAGGATTCGCTGAGGTACACACCAAGTTGGATTCTATTTATGCTATGTGAAGAAGAGCACTGGAGAGTGTCGCTATGCAGGACATAACATCAATTAGCACCAAGCCACAGGTCAGGAATGTTCAGATTCCCCTAACTACAATTAACACTAGATAAGAGGATGTGAATTACTCACTATAGCAGTTGCAAAACATCGTAGTCGATATCAATAAGTTAACCGCATAGACCTTACTACACATACAGTGGGTCGCCAACCAAGGGTTGGTTGATCATCAAAAGGATATTGGTGACCAGTACTTGTGGTCGCAAGTGGAAAAGGAGGCATTGGAAAAATAATATGAGGAATTACGCCGCACACAAGAAACATTAACGTCTACCAAAGAGCAGGAAATTGTGGTGCTCAAGTAGGCACAAGAGGATCTCAAGGTGAAGATGGTGGAAGAAATAATAGAACTGAAGAAAGAGACTGGCCACCTAGTCATTGAAAAGGCATAACTATTTTCTAGTCACAGAGAAGTGGAAGAGGCCATTACAAGGCCTATTAGCACATCCTTGAAATCACTACAGAGATGGATTCCGTAGCAAAGGAAAAATGACTTGGGGAAGTTATTGTGCAACTGCAATAGGATAACTCCTATCTTACTGATCTAGTCTACCTAGATACACCACCTATGTCACGGAACGGAAGAGTGCCATCGATGAGATTGCATCACAGTTCGATGAAATGGAGTAGGATGCTAAGAATATTACTGAGGCAACGACACAATTTTGGGGTAGTGTCATCCAAGACAAACAACTAGAGAAACTTACCAAGTAGTTGCAGGAAGCCGAGGGACAGTTGGAAACATTAAAGATGACATTGTGGAATATTCCACCAATTGTCCAGATCACACGGTCAGCAAAACTTAGGAAACTACATCAACACATCTGTAAGGTGCAGGAGAGGCAGCGAAAGTGCATGGACCAGCTCGACGAGTTCCAAGAAATTGGCGCTCAATTGTTGGTAAAAGAATTCATGGTGCTACAGGCTCCGCAGGATGGGAAGAAGGAAGTAAATGAAAGGCTAGTATAGCGCCTGTTAAATAAATATTTTCTCAGACACCAGGACCTTGCTGAGAAGGTCAAAACAAAGGTCACAAAGATCATGCAGCAGGATGAAGACTTCAAGGTCAAAACCAATGAATACACCATGTCCAATTGACGTGGCTTGAGGGAAAGCCACAATATTGTGTTAGGGGTCTATTGGAAAGGGGTTTTGGGTAATCCAGTTATGCATCAGCGTGGATGCTACGCAAGATTAGAAGACATTGTGCAAGGTAAAGATCACGGGTAAGATGGAAAATATATTATTTTTGAATATGTTTTGGATATTGGTCATTAGTTAGTAGGAGTCAGTTAGGAATTTGTTAGAAATTGTCCAAGTGGACCATGAATGTAAAGGTGCAAGCCTATAAGCATATGAAGAATTGTAAATGTGATCATCAATCATGGATAGAGAGATATCACAGAGAAAATCAAGTTGTATACTGTGAGCTGAGAGCTTGAGGCTCATTTGAATTATTGTCTATTTTGAATTAGTGGTTGATTGCATGGAGTTAATATAATGAGAAGGAGATTGATCTAAATTACTATCTTGCTATTGTCTTTTTATCTCTTTCATGTTTTTCTGCATTGCGAATCGAATGATGAGTATGAAGTGACTGTGTGGCATGGATCTGTGATGTAATGTTTACTTCTTCTAAATGATGTTATATTCTTAGATCTATTTGCACAACAATATGGATCTTTCTGTTATCCTTATTTTTGCTATGAATGATGTGATCTATTAAGTAAATGATGATGAATGATGTTATGAGTGATTAATCCCTTGTCAAATATGATAGGTAAAATGATGAATTGTTGATTCCCATAAGCCTTGTTCTATTCGGCAAAAACTTAGTTCTGTCAGCACTCCCTCAAATATATTGGGTGAGACTTCATCCGCTCTGCGAGTGTTGCCGAACAAGGTAAAACCTGTCTAGGTCGGTTCTCAAGGAGAGCACAATGATTCGAGTGTCGATAGAGTGGGAAACCTTATTGACTTGGTTTTGTTGGTGAGAGTTTGCTCCATTAATAAGTATGGTAGTAGTTAAACAAATTCAAATGAGTGATTCTTAGCTTCCTCCGATTCCAGTCCTTATAAGCAATCTTTGACTATATTATTGTAATGGGAAATTGTCTTTGAACATATGTTGTTGTTGTGACTATGTTAGCTTAGAACATATTTGCAAAAAAAACATTCTTTGATGTGCATTACCCTAATCTTCTATTCCACTATACCATTATGAAACTGCATGATATAGTGCATGGGATGTCAATCTTAATGACATTCTATTCACATAGTGCATTGAATAATTTAGAGACATATACACCAGTGATGTCACATGTTGGCCTCTTTAATAGATTCCCTATGACGCTTTCAAAATGTTTTTTTGAAATCATTAGTAAATGTTATAAAATATTTAGTGCTACAATGTGACAAGGTTTGCATGGTTCAAAAATATCACTATCAACAAGAGCCAATCATTGTGGGATCTCTAGACACCACCTTTTGTGAAAGTAATTAGATGATGCTTCGTAAAAATGCATCTTTTATGAATACCAAATGAAAACTATTCAAATATTCAACTAACATCCCCTTCATGAACATCTCTAATGTATGTCCGATGGGAAACCCACTTATGTGGTACCAAATCATCACATCATTAACATTTACAACAACCTCCACAACAACTTATTGCACATGTATATTTTCTTTCGAAATTGCAAGAAAACACTGAAATATTTTATGCCATTAGCTGATTTGTCTCTAGGGAAATATTTTATGGCATTGATTGATTTGTCTCTAGGGAAATATTTTATGGCATTGATTGATTTGTCTCTAGGGAAATATTTTATGCCATTAACTGATTTATCCCTAGGGAAATATTTTATGCCATCAACAGAGTTTCTATGTTTTTTCATCTCTTGTTTTGATCACCTTTTGATCTTTTGCAGGTACGTTGAAGTTGAATCTTGAGTTTGGGAGGGGATATTTGAATAAGCCAATGAAAATACATTTTGTTTGAAGGTGTTTCCCCTGATAGTAATATTTCTTCATCCTTATTGGAGATTTGAATTGAAAGTGCATACCTTGCTTTCTACCTCTTTATTTTATTAATGAACTAATATGCATGTCTAAATTTGAATCTTTGATTTATTTATGGATGCAATCACCTCATTTCGTATCCATCTTATATCCAAAGTTGTGAAAAAATTGTTATAATTTTATTCATTCCTTAACCAAGTAAAAGGTACACATGGATGGAAATGAAGATGGACCCAACTGATGTTGTGGACTTCACAATTTTTATTGGTGAAGAGAATTGTGCCCTTGGCACAGTCCAGTGTCGAAAAGGTTGTACATATGTTGATATCTATTGTGAAATTGTGGACGGTGAAATAATTAAATATCCTTTTGATTTTATTGTCCCAATTGGAATTCCTTTAAATACAAAGCAAGAGCAAAAAAAGAAACCTGCAACAACAAATGTAGGAATTAAGAGGAAAGTAGGCACGTTGGTTGTTGAAACATTGGAATCACATGTAATGGAAGGAAAAACAATCTCTAAAAAAATTGAAGGGGATGTGGAAGAACCTATGCATAAATAACCAAGAGTTGATCATTCATCTGATTTAGTGGAATAAGTGGTACAGGTTGATCCAAATGTATTGGCATCTTGGGAACATAAAGTGAATAGTTTAATGGAAGAGTTTGTCAAGGAGATGCTAACACTCAAGGCATATTCAGAAAATGGAAAACCTAATATAAAGATCCATTGTGATATTTGTGGCATTTATTATGGAACGAGGGAAGTATCCTTGGCAAAGCGAACAGTTTGTAACTTCAAAAAAAATCATATGAAAACAAGGTCCCATCAACGTCACATTTCAATGTTTGGAATTAATGAAATTCATTCATGTAACAAAGTAAATAAGAAAACAATGTTTAGATATCAACTTGATATTGATTAAGAAATCAAATTTACACATCATTTCAACCAAACACAAGAGCCTAATTTTTTCAAGGTGGTGGCCGAAGCAACACTTGCAAAGTATGAGGAAAAGAAAAAAGTAAGAGTGGAATGTACACGATGCAATATATAGTTCTCTTTGGTGTCGACAAGTGGTAATATTGACACTTCTCTAAATGAACACATGAAATCAAAGAACCACACTACTACTACAGATGAGCATTCACATGATACAATTGTGTTGAGGAGTGGAATAGATGGGAGAATAAAGAGGCCTACCAATGAAAGGTACTGACAAAGTTTGACTAAGTTCATGATCCCATCACTACCATCACCATTACATGGGGGTTCTACAAGTTCACAGACTTCTACTTCAAGCATTTTAATTACCCAAGTTCTAATTTAATTTGAATTTTTATTTGCACATTAATTTATTTGCTATTACTTGTTAGTAACAGCTAGTAGATCATTTACCAATGTGTTTTTTCATCTTATTCTAGGACAATTGCCTCCCTGAAATTACTATGTTGGGGTTATTGGGATCCATATCTTGATAAAAGAGGGAAGATATTGGACACAAAGGTTCTAATGGATGACCAACATGGTCGAAAAATGTGGGCCATAGAGAAACATACCAAGAGAACACTATGTTATTATGGTCCCAAATGTCGTTTAATGGTACATATAGAGAGATTCATTCCAAGAGGGTTTTTGAAACACAAATTCCATTTGATTCATTGACATGCAATTTTTGTAAGTTGATACCTAATTATGTTGAATTTTGAATGCATTTATATCGTGAATCAAGGAGAAACATCAAAAGACATGGGATAGATACATGGAAAGGGAGAAGGATGGACCATTTGACTCAAACTGAACTCATAATTGTTATAAGAGAAACAAATTCCACACATAGATTAACAATGCAATCTCTTTGGTTGGAGAGGACAAAGGTTGCTACATTGTCTATTAGAATGACGTCTCTAAGGGAAAAGTTGTTTGAATCTGTAGGAAGGAAGCATGTGTTCATGTTTTGCAAGGATGTGTGTGAGTCTCATAAGCAAGGAAAATTACAGGGTAAGGATGCAATTTTGGAAGTTGTTCAAGATATATTCCACAACCTAGTTCATTTAAAGTCAGGGAGAAGGTATAATGCATTCACTAAATCCATTTATGAGATGATTAAGTTATGGGGAGGTCCTAGATTACATAGCTTTATTAGTTTGAATTTGGACAGACCTTCGATATCTACGACTTTAACGCAAGTTAGAAAATCATTGACATATATACTAGGGGAGTAGGAATACATTTTTGATGCAATCAGAAGAGTTTATGCTTCCTATAAATCCAAACATGGTATAAAGGGACCAATGTTAGGATATTTAGACACTTAAGAGTTAGTTAAGATCAACTTGTGTAATATATCCGTTAGGTAAAAGTGTGTTTCTTTAGTATGCATTAGTATCCATTTGTAAATATTCTAATCCGATGGTCATGATATGTTCTAAACATAGAGTGATCCGACAGTTCAAATTCTCTTAGATCATACCTACCATTGATCTATGTCTTAACACCCGACTGGTCTATGATCTCTATTTAAAGAGCATAGAGGGTCCTTGGCTAGTTGATCGATTATGAGAAGCTCATATGTAACTTTCTTTCTTTTGCATAATAAATTGCTCCAAGTATATATTTGGTTGGGGTCGTGGACTATTTCCCTCTCAAGGGTTTTAACCACGTGAAAAACATCGGTGTGTTGATCTGTGATCTATTTGTGTGAAGCGGTTGCTCAAGGTGTTTGGTATTTTGGGAGTACCCTGTGTACCCAATTATGGTATCAGATATTTTAGGAAGAGCCGCTTTCGGTTTTGATCAAGATATGGAACCGGTGTTGCTGAAAGTTTGAATTGGTTTTTGTTTCTAAATTTTTTGTGCATTTTTCACTTGTGGGAGTGATTGCATTGCGTCTAGAGTGTCGTTTCTGTTGGGAAATAGTTTTCATTTCACCAAAAACCGTTTTCGTTTGCTCCAGAAACACCCATTTTGGCAAATCTGAAGGTATAATGTTACAGTGACGGATTTGTTTTTTTTAAATATCTCATATTTTATCAGTTTATTATTATATATTTTCAGTTTTAGTCTTGGACTGTTTCCTTCCCTAACTATGTATGCTCTTTTCCATGCACCTTGCGCGATCCCGGCGAATCAGAAATAGTAAGTGAAAGTTTTTTTTCTTGTCTTCTCGGCTACGTATGCTCTTTTCCGTGCACTTTGTGCGATCACTGAAAATCAGAAACAATGAGAAAACTTGAAAATGTAGACTTTTTGGGTAAGCTAACCAAGATCTAACCCCATTGTGTGGAAAAAGTTTTTTTGTTTTTGTTTTTCAATTTTTTTTGTGATTTGCAGGAAAAGAAAGCAAGCACGGAGAACAAGAGAGAATAGTAAGAAAAAAAAAGCCCCCTTCCTCTTTCCATTATTTTACGTACCTTTTAAACTTAGCTCACTTGGTCAAAAGTTACTTTATTACTTAATAGGGCTTTATTTCAAGTCTTATTAAGCTACTTTTTAGTGCATGCAATTTCTATTTTCAAGTTATTTTATTGTAAAAGTGCATTTCACATAAATAAAATAAAATAAAAGTAAGTCACTTAAGTCTTTTAATTTATTGCCACACTATTCAAAAGTCACATTATTGTAAAAATGATTGTCAAAGGTTGATCTTGGGAAGAGGGGGATTCTGTTTTTAGTTGGTCAAGTTAATATCTTCCATGTCACTATTGGGGACATATTCAACATTTTCTTTGATCAAGCATAACTTCATCATCCAGACTCAGTTTTAAGTGTCGTTTTTTTAAACCGCATATTTTTTCGAGCTCTTTGCATCCAGATAGTTAGTTTCTATTCTTTCAGCCATTAGTTTATAGTATGTCTGCCCCTTGTGATATTATACTTACAAGTTCTAACTATTTCTCATGAAAATCTCGTATGGAGGATGTTCTGTGAAGTAGGGAACTTTTTAGGATAACCTCAGGGAAAGAAATAGAACCCACTGATGATGATAAGAAAATTAAATGGGAAAATATATGTGATGAAGCTCATGGATTGGTTGGGATGTCAATCTCTACTGATTTGCGATTCCACATATCCGGAATTGATGAACCTAATCTCGCTTGGCAAAAGTTGGAATCTATGTTTGGTAAACACAATGAAATTCAGGGTCATAAACTTGAGAATGAGTTTCGTTCCTTGAATCCAAATGATTTTTCATGCATTCAAGACTATTTATCTAAGTATAAAACTCTTAGAATATTATGTGCAGAATGCAAGATTAAGAAAGAAAACAAACAATGTATTTATCATATTCTTTCAATACTTGGACCTGCATATTCTATTTTTGTATCTACATTCTACTCCTTGAAAGAATCCTTGATTGCATCTAGCTATCAAGAGCCTAGCCTTGAATCATTTTGTGATTCCCTAAATAGAGAGAAAGATAAGCTCATTCATATTGGAATAATTAACAATGCAGATACATTTGGGAAAGCCTTATTGTCCCAATAGAAATAAAATTCTAAGCCTCCCAAGAAACAAAAGTTTCGCAATAATAAGCAAAATAAGAAGGGTCCCAAACCCTCTCAGTCAGATCCTTCTTTAAAAAATGACAAAGGATCCAAGAAAAAAGGAAAGAAGACTGAGCGTCATTGCAATTTTTGTGGAAAATATAATCATGATGAATCTAAGTGTTTTAAGAAGATCGTAGCCTTGGAAGCAGCAATGAAGAAGCACCACATCAGCCTAGATTCATTTTCAAAATCTACCTCTCATGGACATGCACTTTGTGCTTCTGGTTACTCTTATACTGCATCTTCTTCTTCTACTTCAATTGAATGGCTCATTGATTCTGGAGCATCTTATCATATGACCAAGGATAAAGACATCTTTTCTACTATGAATGAATGTAACACCAAACAAATATTTGTTCGTGATGATAGATCTCTATGTGTTGTAGGATCTAGAACAGTTCCAGTAGAAAATGGTCATTTCAATGATGTAGTATGTGTTCCAAAAATTTCCTGCAATTTGTTATCAATCTATCAAATTACTCATTCAAGTGAAGGTAAAACTGTGATGTTTACACCTCACCAAGTTGTAATCAAAGATTTTAAAAATCCTCAAAATATCCTTACTACTGGAACTATTGATGATATTACCAGGTTGTACAAATTTAACAACTTTGGGTCATCACCTTTTCCTTTAGTTTTTGTTTCTCATAGTGATAACTTGAGCAAACTTTGGCATGAGCGATTTGGTCACTTAAATTATCGCTCATTGCAACAACTATGTAAAGACAATATGGTGACTGGTCTTCCACTGGTATCTTGCAAGGATGGTGTTTGTTCCGGTTGTGTACTTAGAAAACATCATCGAGACAGTTTTGACAAATGTGCCTCTTGGCACGCCTCGATTCCCTTGGAGCTTGTGCATAGTGACTTGTGTGGCCCTCTTCCATCTGCTTCCTTTTCTGGTTTCAAATATTTCTTAAATTTCATTGATGACTACTCCAGACACACTTGGGTTTACTTCCTAAAACTTAAGAACAAAGTATTTAACATGTTCTTGGCCTACAAGGCCCTTGTTGAAAAACAATCTAGTCATCAAATTATTAAGTTAAGATCTGACAATGGAGGAGAATATGTTAACAACAAGTTCACTACTTTTTGCGCTAAACAAGGAATCCAACAACAGCACATTGTTCCATATACACAAAAACAAAATGGTGTAGCTGAACGGAAGAACCACACTTTAAAAGAAATGGCTAATTGTATGATCTAATATAAGGGACTAAGTCTTCAATATTGGGCTGAGGCCATAAATTGTGCAAATTACATAGTTAATCACACACCCACAAAAGTTTTACAGAGTATAACACTGAAATAAGCATGGAGTAAAATTAAACCAGATGTAAGTCACTTTCATGTGTTTGGTTGTGAAGCATGGGCTCACATTCCGGATGAAAAATGGAAAGCATTGCAACCTAAAAGTGAAAAGTGCATATTTGTTGGATATTCTAAAGATGTAAAAGGTTATAGACTTCTTCAGCCACATTCTCATGATATAATCATTAGAAGAGATGTTAAATTTGATGAAAATATCTTAGCTTATGAGCCTAACTTGGCGGGTGTGCCATCTTTGGCCTGCGAGCCTGATTCGACGATTGTGCCTTCTTCTTCTTCTTCTTCTTCTAGCTTACTTGACAGGTTTCCAACTCTAGTTTTTGATGATGACAGTGAGGATGAAAATCCACCTCCTCCTGCTCATGTTTCTCCAATTGCACCAGCACCAATACTTCCTCGATGGGTCCATTCAACATGTGAAGCACCTAGTGATCTTATCGGTGATCCTAGAGATCAATGTCGAACATGTTCTCATTTTCAGCGAGCTTCATCTCTTTTGGCTCAAGTTTCCAAGAATCATGATCCAGAAACTTTTGCAGAAGCTTCAGGAAATCTATATTGGGATGCAGCTATGGATGAAGAATATCATTCCTTAATGGCGAACTATACTTGGGATCTTGTTCCTCTTCCAATAGGAAGAAAACTTGTCAGATGCAAATGAGTGTACAGAACTAAGTATGCATCAGATGAAAGTGTTGAAAGAATTAAGGCAAGGTTAGCTGCCAAAGTTTTTTCCCAAGTTAAAGGGATTGACTACAATGAAACCTTTGCCCCTGTAGAAAAAATGAACTCCATCCACCTTGTTCTTTCCCTTACAGCCTTACATAACTGAGAAGTCCATCAAATGGATGTCAAGTATGCCTTCTTACATGGTGATTTACATGAGGAAATTTATATGGAACAACCTCTTGGATATGTTCATAATAAATCTAGCCTTGTTTGTCTCCTTAAGTAATCCTTATATGGCCTTAAGCAAGCTCCCAAAGCTTGGTATGCCAAAATGGATAGCTTTCTCCTTGACCCTGGTTTTTCTAGACGCCATTCTGACCCCAATGTCTATACCAAGAAAGTAGGAAACCATCTCATCATACTTGTTCTTTATGTTGATTATCTTATCCTTACTGGTAGTGACCCTAAACTTATAACCCATGTGAAATCCAGTCTTAATAAAAATTTTGAAATGTCAGACTTAGGACATTTGCATTATTTTCTTGGTCTCCAATTCTTGCAAACCAAAGAAGGAATATTTATTTCCCAGTCTAAGTATGCTTCTGACCTTGTTTGTCGCTTCCACATGGAAGATTGTAAACCAGCCCCTTCTCCCTTCCAGTGTGGAGACAAACTTTCTGCCACTTGTACTTCCCCTGAAGTAGATGCCACCTTGTATCGTCAGCTTGTTGGTAGTCTTTTATACTTGAATCATTCCCATCTTGACCTTTCCTTTGTCGTTGGTCATGTTACCCATTATATGAAAACTCCTCATGAAAGTCACTGGAAAGAAACAAAAAGAATACTTCGATACATTCAAGGTACAATTCAGTTTGGGATTCATTACAGTACAGGGGGGGAAACCTTTGTTGGTTGGTTTCACTGATTCAGATTGGGCCAGTGACCCTGATGATCGAAATTCTACTGCAGGTTATGTTTTCAGTCTGGGATTTGGACCTGTCACTTGGGATTGTAAGAAACAACAATCTCTTGCTCTTTCTTCAACAGAAGAAGAATATCGAGCCATAGTTAATGCCAGTCAGGAAGATTTATGGCTTCAACAAATCCTTCAGAGTTTGGATTCGAGCAGCAGAAGCCTACTCCACTTTGGTGCGACAATCAAAGTGCCATCAAGCTTGCCAAAGATCTAGTTCTACATTAGCGCAGAAAACACATTGAGCTACACATGCACTTCATCAGAAATCTTGTTCATGATCGTGTTATTGAAGTGCTCTATTTCCCTACAGATGATCAAGTTGCAGACATCTTAACGAAGTCTCTTATAGAAGCAAAGTTTTCTAAACTTCGGTCTATGTTAGGAGTTTAGGAATGTGTCCTTAAGGGGGGATAGGCTCTAATGCCTCCTTCCTTATCATAATAGTGTCACTTTTGTAAATCATTCAATCCTATCCCAAGTTGTTCTTAAGGGGGGATTTTAGGATATTTAGACACTTAGGAGTTAGTTAAGATCAACTTGTGTAATATATCCATGAGGTAAAAGTGTGTTTCTTTAGTCTGCATTAGTATGCATTAGTATGCATTTGTAAATATTCTAATCCGATGGTCACGATATGTTCTAGACATAGAGTGATCCGATGGTTCAACTTCTCTTAGATCATACCTACCATTGATCCGTGGCTTAACACCCGATTGGTCTATGATCTCTATTTAAAGAGCATAGATGGCCCTTGGCTAGTTGATTGATTATGAGAAGCTCATATGTAACTTTCATTCTTTTGCATAATAAATTGCTCCAAGTAGCTATTTGGCTGGGGTCATGGATTGTTTCCCTCTTGAGGGCTTTAACCACGTGACAAACATCAGTGTGTTGATCTGTGATCTATTTGTGTGAAGCAGTTGCTCAAGGTGTTAGGTCTTTTGGGAGTACCCTGTGTACCCGAACACCCAATTCTCGATTTCCTTGCTGAAAATGAAATTGTTTGAGAAAAACATGCTACGTGGGTGGAAAAAAGTGATCCATTGGTGGTTTTTTTTGGTAGGAAAGAAGAACATAAGTGCCAATCACATTTATTGGTGACAAATGGTGAGGTCATTGCAGGCTATGAGATTATTATAGATTGCTTCAAGAATTGTGTGATTTTCCATTATGCATGTGTTATTATTTGAAACCCTTTACATGAGAATATTCCTCATTTGGTTGTGGTTTTTCATCCAACATGCAACATGTTTGAAGCAAATTTTTTCCATTGACAATGGGGAAAATTAGAATACCTATGGAAGAAACATGTGGAAAATTTTTAGGACCTATTATTTGTCATTTCTCAGATGGGGATAGTAGGAGAAGAGTGCTTATGTTGAAGGATTATTACTCAACGACAGACATGTGATATCAAATTCCCTAGGAAGGGTAGAGGTTAACTGGGCTGTATGATGGCTTTAAAGTAAGATGACTTCATGACCATTATTACATCCACAATGCAAAAAATATAGTGAATCCTTTGTTTAGTGGTTGAAGAGATTTGATTATTGGAGAAGAGTTGATTAGTTTTAACCATATAAGAATGGTTTATATCACTTTTAAAGTGGATAGGCATAATCTTAAAATTGATTTCCAAAATGGTGGTTCAACACAACGCATTGCTTCAAGGCGTGTCTATAGGTTCTTGAAGGAAATCAGAAGTACAAGTGGTAGGACATAGAGGAAATTGGGTACAAAGGACTATCTAGAATCGTTGCAGACTATATTGATATTTTTTTGTCTCCTAGTTTGACTCTTTGGGAAAGAGTGCGAAATTATTCAAGAGTCCATCATTTCTTCATGTTATGGTTATGTTGGGCCAGAGAAAAAGAAAATACTAATGTCAACATTAATTTCATTAGAAAATAGGCATATCAATATGTGAAATTTTTTTGCCACTTTGTGGTTTTTTTGATGATATTATTTTGTGATCAATACTTTAACTTGCCATGTGCATTGCTCCTGACTGGGTCAGATGTATCTGATAAATTATTTAGAAAAGTCAATGGCATGGTTCGAGTAGAGAGGGAATATGATTTCACTGACTTACTTCATGCTATTGGAACCCTTAATAGAGTTGTTGAATACAAATCGAATCCCTAAGGGCTTCATTTCAATAAATATCATAAGAAACAAAAGAGTATCTGGAATAAATTGCATCAATAAACAGTAGAGGAAGGTGATGTATTTTCACAATATGATTCAATATTGACAGATAATAAATTATATGATCTCTCAAGATAGTATTGAATGATGCATAGGTAATTTTACTAGGTCTTGCAATGAAACCAAAAAGACACACCAAATATTCTTGGTGTTTTAAAAAATATGGATAGAGGATCACAATTATCCAACATTCAAAGTCATGGATGAAGAAGTTGATAATTCTCCACTGGTTCATTCCACATCCATATTCCAATATTTGTCTTTTTTGGTACTCAGTGATAGTTAATTGAAAATGATAGAAACTGAGTGGAGGCACGAGTTGGATGGAATTTTAGATTTTTTTGATGAAAATGTAAACATAACTACCAAACTAGTGGTGAATATTAATGGAAAGGATATGTAAAAATCTTGTTTGTTTAGTCAATTGAATGGAAATCTTACATTATCGAAATATATATTGACTAAAGTGAGGAATGTATTATACTTCAAGTGAGATGAGAGGGCCCCCAAAAAGGGTGTTGCAATTGGTTTTGGAATTGGATCATAATGTGTGGTGTTGTTTGAGAGAAAGTATATAGATGTAGTTGAACATACTACAAGAAAAGGTGTATATTAAAGTGAAAAGAATGACATTTCTTGTGGGACTTGGTACATTGGAAGAGTTCAAAGTATAATAAAGAAGGATGGTAATAGGGTGTTTTATTACCATAATGAAATTGATATTTTGGATAGGCCTGAAGGTGTTGAGATTCAATGTTGATAGTATAACATAATAAAGGGGCAACACATGCACAAGTATGATTCAACATATCATCTATTCATACACTAAAGTGAGGAATGTAATAGCAATGACAAACCAATCATACAATATCAAGAATGACCCATACAAGTTAGAAGAAAGAGACCACATAATTTATGAGGATTTTATTAAAAGTTTAAATAGGGTGAAGTTTTCAAAACATTCTAATTTCTCTTATATTTTCTACTACTATCTTATATATTATTGTCACGTCCCCACCCCTCTACTCGATGAAGAGGATGCAATGAACATCGCTGTTAGCTATCAACCTAGGGCATCTATGCCCCATGAACATATATATAATGTAATGAAATACACAGTGGAAGCATTTACATTACATTCAACACATTCAAAACATTTAACATGTTTATCATTTTCATTAAGAAGCAACTATAATTGCATAGATGAGATAGAAAAGAATACTTATCTTAATAGTAGCTTATCTCATAACCAGCTACGTCGTTGCACTAGTACAAAATGAGAAATTAATGACTAAAAAATGTTCAAGTACACAGGGTACTCCCAAAAGACCGAACACCTTGACCAACTACTTCACACAAATAGATCACAGATCAACACACTGATGTTTGTCATGTGGTTAAAACCCTCGAGAGGGAAATAGTGCACGGCCCCAGCCAAATAGCTACTTGGAGAAATTTATTATGCAAAATAAATAAAGTTACATGAGCTTCTCCTAATCGATCAACTAGCCAAGGACCCTCTATGCTCTTTAAGTAGAGATCATAGACCAATCGGGTGTTAAGCCATAGATCAATGGTAGGTATGATCTGAGAGAAGTTGAACTGTCGGATCAGTCTATGTCTAGAAATTATCATGACCGTCGGATTAAAATATTTACAAATGTATACTAATGCATACTAAAGAAACACACTTTTACCTAACGGATATATTACACAAGTTGGTCAGGACGGGAATGAGTCAAGTATAAAAGACTACGAACAAGCTGACGATACAAGGTGGCATCTACTTCAGGGGAAGTACAAGTGGCAGAAAGTTTGAATCCATACTGGAAGGGAGAAGGGGTTGGTTTACAATCTTCCATGTGGAAGCGACGAAGAAGGTCACAAGCATACTTAGACTGGGAAAGAAAGATTCCTTCTTTTGTTTGCAAGACTTGGAGACCAAGAAAATAATGCAAATTTCCTAAGTCTAACATTTCAAAATTTTGCTTGAGACTGGATTTCACATGCGTTATAAGTTTAGGGTCACTACCAGTAAGGATAAGATCATCAACACAAAGAAAAAGTATGATGAGATGGTTTCCTACTTTCTTGGTATAGACATTGGGGTTAGAATGGCATCTAGAAAAACTAGTGTCAAGGAGAAAGCTATCCATTTTGGCATACCAAGCTCTAGGAGCTTGCTTAAGGCCATATAAAGATTTCTTAAGGAGACAAACAAGGCTAGAGTTATTGTAAACATATCCAGTAGGTTGTTCCATGTAAATTTCCTCATGTAAATCACCATGCAAGAAGGCATACTTGACATCCATTTGATGGACTTCCCAGTTATGTAAGGCTGCAAGGGAAATAACAAGGCGGATGGAGTTCGTTTTTGCTACAAGGGAAAAGGTTTCATTGTAGTCAATCCCTTCAACTTGGGAAAAACATTTGGCAACTAACCTTGCCTTAAGTCTTTCAATACTTCCATCTGATGCATACTTAGTTCTGTAGACCCATTTACATCTGACAAGTTTTCTTCCTTTTGGAAGAGGAACAAGATCCCAAGTATTGTTCACCATTAAGGAATGATATTCTTCATCCATGGCTACATCCCAATCTAAATTTCCTGAAGCTTCTGCAAAAAAATTTGGATCATGATTCTCAGAAACTTGAGCCAAAAGGGAAGAGGCTCACTGAAACTGAGAATGTGTTCGACGTTGATCTCTAGGATCAACGGTAAGATCACCAGCTGCTTCACATGTTGAATGGACCCATCGAGGTGGCATTGGTGCTGGTGCAATTCGAGGAACATGAGCAGGAGGAGGTGGATTTTCATCTTCACTACCATCATCAGAAACTGGAGTTGGAAACCTATCAAGGAAGTTGGAAGAAGAAGAAGAAGGCACAATCGCCGAATCAGGTTCGCAGGCCAAAGATGGCACACCCACCAAGTTAGAATCATAGGCCAAGAGATTTTCATCAAATTTAACATCTCTTCTAATTATTATATCATGTGAATGGGGCTGAAGAAGTCTATAACCTTTTACATCTTAAAATATCCAACAAATATGCATTTTTCACTTTTAGACTGCAATGCTTTTCGTTTTTCATCCAAAATGTGAGTCCATGCTTCAAAACCAAACACATGAAAGTGACTTACATCTGGTTTAATTTTACTCCATGATTCTTCCGGTGTTATACCTTGTAAAACTTTAGTGGGTGTGTGATTAACTATGTAATTTGCACAATTTATGGACTCAACCCAATATTGAAGACTTAGTCCCTTAGATTGGATCATACAATTAGCCATTTCTTTTAAAGTGTGGTTCTTTTGTTCAGCTACACCATTTTGTTGTGGTGTATATGGAACAGTGTGCTATTGTTGGATTCATTATTCAGTGCAAAAAATAGTGAATTTGTTGTTAACATATTCTCCTCCATTTTCAGATCTTAACTTAATAATTTGATGACCATATTGTTTTTCAACAAGGGCCTTGTAGGCCAAGAACATGTTAAATACTTAGCTCTTAAGTTTTTGGAAGTAAACCCAAGTGCGTTTGGAGTAGTCATCTATGAAAGTTAAGAAATATTTAAACCAGAAAAGGATGCAGATGGAAGAGGACCACACAAGTCACTATGCACAAGCTTCAAAGGAACCGAGGCATGCTAATAGGCACGTTTGTCAAAACTGTCCTAATGATGTTTCCCAAGTACACAACCAGAACAAACACCATCCTTGCAAGATACCATAGGAAGACCAGTCACCATATTGTCTTTACATAGTTGTTGCAATAAGCGATAATTTAAGTGACCAAGTTGCTCATGGAAAAGTTTGTTCAAGTTATCACTATGAGCAACAAAAACTGAAGGAAAAGGTGATGACCCAAAGTTTTTAAATTTGTACAACCTAGTAATATCATCAACAGTTCTAGTAGCAAGGACATTTTGAGGATTTTAAAAATCCTTGATTACAACTTGGTGAGGTGTAAATGTCACAGGTTTACCTTCACCTGAATGAGTAATTTGATATATTGATAACCAATTGCAGGAAATTTTTGGAACACATACTACATCACTGAAATGACTATTTTCTACTGGAACTGTTCTAGATCCTACAAAACTTAGAGAACTATCATCACCAACAAATATTTGTTTGGTGTTACATTGATGAATAGTAGAAAATATGGCTTTATCCTTAGCCATATGATAAGATGCTCCAGAATCAATGAGCCATTCAATTGAAGTAGAAGAAAAAGATGCAGTATAAGAGTAACTAGAAGCACAAAGTGCATGTCCATGAGAGGTAGATTTTGAAGATGCATCTAGGCTGATGTGGAGCTTTTTCATTGCTGCTTCCAAGGCTGCCATCTTCTTAAAACACTTAGATTCATCATTATTATATTTCCCACAAAAATTGCAATGACACTCAGCCTTCTTTCCTTTTTGCTTGGATCCTTTGTCATTTTTTAAAGACAGAGTTGACTGAGAGAGTTTGGGACCCTTGTTGTTTCGCTTATTATTGCAGAAATTCTATTTCTTGGAAGGCTTGGATTTTTCTTTCTGTTGGGACAATAAGGATTTCCTAGATGTATCTGCATTGTTAATTATTCCAAGATGAATGAGCTTATATTCCTCTCTAATTAAGGAATCACAAAAGGATTCAAGACTAGGCTCTTAATAGCTAGCTGCAGCCAATGATTCTTTCATGGAGTAGAATGTAGATACAAAAACAGAATATGCAGGTCCAAGTTTTGAAAGAATATGATAAATACATTGTTTGTCTTCTTTCTTAATCTTGCATTCTACACATAATAGTCTAAGAGTTTTATACTTAGATAAATAGTCTTGAATGGATGAAAAATAATTTGGATTCAAGAAAAGCAACTCTTTCTCAAGTTGATGACCCCAAATTTCATTGTGTTTACCAAACACAGATTCCAACTTTTCCCAAGCTTTATCACGTTCATCAATTCTAGATATGTGGAATCACAAATCAGTAGAGATTGACATCCCAATCAATCCATGAGATTCATCACATCTATTTTCCCATTTAATTTTCTTATCATCATCAGTGGATTCTATTTCTTTCCCTGAGGTTATCCTGAAAAGTCCCCTACTTCGCAGAACATCCTCCATATGAGATTTCCATGAGAAATAGTTAGAAATTATAAGTATAATATCACAAGGGGAAGCCATACTATAAAATAATGGCTGAAAAAATAGAAACTAACTACCTGCTTGTAAAGAGCTTGAAAAAATATGCGATTTAAAAAAAACAACACTGAAAACTGATTCTGGATGATGAAGTTATGCTTGATTAAAGAAAATGTTGAAGATGTCCCCAATAGTGACGTGGCAAATATTAACTTGACAAACTAAAAGAAAGAACCCCGTTCTTCCCAAGATAAACCTTTGACAATCACTTTACAATAAAGTTGCTTTGAAGTGAATCACTTTTGTAAAATAAGTGAGGTTCACTTTTAAAATAATCTTACTTTTAAATAGTGCGGCAATAAATTAAAAGACTTAAGTGACTCACTTTTTATTTTATTTTATTTATGTGAGATGCACTTTCACAATAAAGTAACTTGAAAATAGAAATTGCATGCACTAAAAGTAGCTTAATAAGAATTGAACTCAAGACCTATTAAGGAATAAAGCAACTTTGGATCAAGTGAGATAAGCTTAAAAGGTACGTAAAATAATGGAAAGAGGAAGGGGATTTTTTTTTTAACTCTTCTCTCTTGTTCTCCGTGCTTGCCTTTTTTTTTTCTTCTGCAAATCACAAAAAAAAACAAAAAACAAAAACAAATTATTTTTTTCCACACAATGGGGTTAGATCTTGGTTAGCTTACCCGAAAAGTGTACGTTTTCAAGTTTTCTCGTTGTTTTTTATTTGCCGTGATCACACAAGGTGCATGGAAAAGAGCATACATAGCCGAGAAGGCACGAAAAAAATTTTCCCTTACTGTTTCTGATTTACTGTGATTATGCAAGGTGCACGACAAATAGCATACGCAGTGAGGGAAGGCAACAGTTCGAGACTAAAATAGAAAATATCTAATAATAAATTGATAAAATATGAGATATTTACAAAAAATATGTCACTGTAACATTATACCTTCAGATTTGCCGAAATGGGTGTTTCTGGAGCAAACGAAAACAGTTTTCGGTGAAACAAAAACTGTTTCCCATTGGAAATGGCACTCCAGATGCAATGGAATAGCTCCCACAGGAAAAAATGCACAGAGAGTCCAGAAAAAAAAACCCTTTCAAACTTTCAGCAACACCGGTTCCAGATCTTGATCAAAACCGAAAGTGGCCCTTCATAAGAGATCTGATACCATGTTGGGGTACACAGGGTACTCCCAAAAGATCAAACACCTTAAGCAACTGCTTCACACAAAGATATCACAGATCAACACATCGATGTTTGTCACGTGGTTCAAACCCTCCAGAGGGAAATAGTCCATGGCCCTGGCCAAATAGCTACTTGGAGCAATTTATTATTCAAAAGAAAGAAAGTTACATGAGCTTCTCATAATCGATCAACTAGCCAAGGACCCTCTATGCTCTTTAAATAGAGATAATATACCAATCAGGTGTTAAGCCATGGATCAATGGTAGGTATGATCTAAGAGAAGTTGAATTGTCGGATCACTCTATGTCTAGAACATATCGTGACCGTCGGATTAGAATATTTACAAATACATACTAATGCATACTAAAAAAACACAGTTTTACCTAACGGATATATTACACAACTTGATCTTAACTAACTCCTAAGTGTATAAATATCCTAACAAAAAAATGACTAAAATCAGGCTATAAACGACTATTTTTGAGTCGATGACTAATAGTAGCTAATTTCCACTATCTTATAGCTAGTCGTATTTCACTTAGTCATTAATAGGTTTACTTATTAGTCATTGATTTAGTCATTGATAGTCAATTATTTAGTCATTGATTTAGTCATTGATAGTAAATGATTTATTCATTGATTTAGTCATGGACACAGGGGATTCACTTGTTGACCAATATCCTATCACGTTAGTTCATATTGTGGGTTTTAAAATTATTAAAAATTGAACCAATATATTGCAAGTATTGGGGAGATGAGGGGTTTAAGGTGGGGGTGGGTAGGGTGGTTTATAAGGATTGAGGTATAAAAATGGGTGGGGAGGATCTTTTATGTATTGGGAGGGGGTTTCAACAAAAGAGTTTGGGTCAATATCTCTAAAAAATTAAGGGTATTCTTTAATATCCCATGATTGCACATGCTATGTGAGATGTTCACTAAGTGAAGTCCCCATGGTCATGGATTTGGTCACAGATTTGGTCATTGATTTAGTCACTGATTGTAACAATTAATGACTATATATTACTAAATAAACTACTAGATGATAACATATTAATGACTAAGCTATATATGACTAAATGTTAGTTGCGCTATAAGATACAGGAAATTAGCTACTAATAGTCGTATATATGTGAATTTAGTCATTTTTGTAGTCACAAATTTATGATAGGGCATGGAGGAATCAAACCACCAACCTCCTTCCTATAATTAGGCAGGTGCTCTACCATTGAGCTAGCACCCTTTAAGAAGTTGTTATTACTTGATAATGATGATATTGAAACAAATTTTGCATAATTCAAGCATACAAAATAATGATTATCAAGTTACTATAGATCCATAATGGCTTACCCTGTACTAGTCCTTCAAGTCCTTCTTGCACTTAATAAATGCATTTGAAATACTTAAAGGACTATTACATGATAAGTCATTATGTATCTATAGTAACCTGATAATCATTATTTTGTATGCTTGAATTATGCAAAATGCAAAAATCCCAGAAATTTATAGGAATGACAAGCATGCATCCAATGTTAAACTATCTACCGAGTCATCTATAGTCATGCCAAGATATCTGAATTTGACTAAAAATTCATAAGTAACTTGAACCCTTCTAAGCCAAAGGTTATAGACATTTTCACTAACCAACTGAAAAAAACTCCAAAACTTAACAAATCATTTGCGTCCATTGTGTCAAAAATCACTACACAATTGTACCAATCAACAATACTCTTGCATACATAGCTACACCAAAATTGACCACTATCAAACTCAAAATCCTAGCTCTGATACCATGCTAAAAATCTCAAAATCTATGCACTAAATTCACTAACAGATTTCGTCAAACACTTGGTACGGTCTGATCTTAATCTTCTACATGCATAAAAACAACCACATTTCTCTAGCATACATTTTTTATGTTTGTAAGCTAATATACAGTACTAAAAATACTATTATCAATGGAAATAACTCATGACAATAGATTGCAATAAAACATTTGACATAGTGATTTTGGTCCAAGACCTTTGAAAAACCAACCAAAACATTTATCTAGCATACATTTTTTATGTTTGTAAGCTAATACACAAGACTAAGAATACTATTATTAGCGAAAATAACTCATGACAACAGATTGCAATAAAACATTTGACATAGTGATTTTTGTCTAAGACCTTGGGAAAACTAGCCAAGAGAGAAATTTATTTTATTGAGCTTTAAGAAGAATAATGCATAGGCAGAGCAACAATACATATCAGCATTAAATTCACAATACTTAACTCATAAGTACATTGGTTCATCACCTAGAAAACTATGCCCAGCTTGGAAATAGTGCCCACAGACACTGTAAGGCATTCCTTAGTCATAGTCTCAAAAATGTACATCAATTTTAGAGCACACAACACTTCAACTTGACAGTAGTAGTATACAGGAACATTGAACACATTCCTCTACATCAAATGAGATATTTCAACATCTAAAACTCTCTCAAAATCTGATCCATCAATAGACTGTACATCCAACCTTCTACAGCAGAATGGACCTCTCCAACAGAAGCAAAACAAAACTAATTTAATATCTGATTACTTATTGGGCTATGTGCTACTTATTCTCTTCTTAAAAATATACCCTCAAACTACAGCACTGAACAACATTTAATGGCAGCTCATTTCTGGTAGTGCATGCCCTCTCCTTTTCTCAAAAATGTTCCCTATTCTTTGTTTGTACCTCCTTTTTCTCTCAGGTCAACCTCTTACACTCTCTTGGAAATTCGTGCCCCTCACACATCTCTCCAACTCTCTTGGAATGTCTGCAAATGAGTCTCATGGAATCTATTTTATCATTTACTTAGAATAACTACTTTGTATTTTCATCTTCTATGGCCAAGATTTGATTTTGGCCCACAAAACCAAGGGCTATGATTTAATCTCAAGATGACTTAAATCACTTAAGTCATGACTATATAAAAATCACATCTTTCAAAAAGTCACTTTTAACCCTAAAATAATAAAAATACACTTTAATAATATAAAGTACAACTCACTTTAATATTATAAAGTCACTTAAAACACATTTAATAGAGTCACTTTATGTCATTAATGAGATCCTGTGTGCTCAGACCCCTACACCTAGGCACATGGGACAGAAGTATCTTCGAGCTACCAAAAACTAAGAGTAGCCACATAACTTGAAAAATTATCCAATAAAGATTATAAAACAAAATTGAGAACATCATATTACTTGAATCCCTGTGCAAACATATGATAAATTATAATACATCTATACTTCCTATTCCTTCTTGATATGCTAGAAATCCTTAGAAATTGAGTATTTCCATTACAAAAGAAAATTATTTGTTTGAACAATAACTTAACTAATCAAAAATTTGTAGCTCGGTCGAGAGACAAAACTCTGCTAATTTTCTTTAACCTATGTAACCGGCAATGATATCACTATCTTGTACAAAAGGAAGCATATGAAATGGTGTTCAATCAAGCAAACAACAACAAAAATGTTCACTATAAGTTGTTAGCAATGGTGCAACAACATTGCCACCTTATGGTGCAGGAGTTCTTATGTGCATTTTGAGAAAATGTGAATATCATGTCTAACAGTAAGGTCAAAATTCAAACTAAACTTCTAAGTGACCAAAAACAATTTACTAGATTTAAAGCAACTTAGCTTAGAATGCCTTCTAGTGTATTTTTGTTATAAAATTCAAAACAAACCAAAATCTCCTCAAGAAATCCCTTGAAAATTCTCCAACATCTCCCTCTTAAATATGGAAAAGTATAAATTGTAAAGAATAATTTTTTCCATGATTTGATCAAATTAATATTTATTTTCCGGCCAATATGTGTGTGTTAATTGTTTGTCATTTCCTCATAGAAAACTCTCCAAGATCTACCTCTTAAATATGGTAAAGTATAAATTGTAAATCTTAAAGTTTTCCATGATTTGAAAAATTTATTAATTATTTTTTGACCAATATGTGTGTGTTATTTTTTTGTCATTTCCTACTATTTTAGTGTCCATCTCAAAATTTTCTCTTTTTGTTTCCAACTCTGTTTCAAACTCCTTGAAACCAAATAACTAGGACTAATAGATTTAAATGAGATATGAAGGATTAGTCCAAGATTCTAGTAGCCTTGTTGCAGGAACTACCAAGTATCAATCTAAGAGATGACTCAGATCACCAGTGCAACTGGCATAAATATAGTGTAGGTTGTTGATGTATATGTAACTTCGGAATGTATTCTTCTATGTATCTTATATATTGTAACCCGATGTTTATTCCGAGATGTCTCTATTATTTATTTGAGTCATGTGGTAATGCCCCGATGTTCCAATCGGGAGGATTAATAATGTAATCAAGTCATATCAATTCATTAGGTAAGTCCCCACAGTTTCGGGGCACTTGAGTTATTATACACTAATTAAGGTGTAGGCTCGAGTAGTAATTATTAGGTTGAGCCTACGTGTGAAAAGGCAATTCAAGTGAACGGATGAATATAAATAGAGAGTGAGAGTCTCTCTATTTATCACTTGTGAAATACATCACTTGATCTCTCAAGTGTGGCGCACTATTGGAGAAGGAAATACTGTGGCTAGACAGAAGATAGAAGGCTACTGCTGTTTTGGGAGATCTCTTACTATTTTGGTGCTGATTCTATCTTAGAAGAAGTTGCGGGGTTTTCTCCTTTATGGTTTCCTCGAGGAAAATCTCTTTGTGTCTCTTGTCTCTTGTGATGTGCTTATGTTTTATTGCTGTGCTTGTTATTCTCTCAGTGAAAAGATCCTAAGATCATAATGCTAGCTTAATGTGATGAAAAACTAACATGGTATCAGAGCTAACCTGAGAAGAAGACATTGTCCAGCTACAGGAACTAGGGATTCCTATTTTATGGATCTTCCTCCACAAATTTTCAGCAAAAGTAAGGTGGAACAACTCTCCTCCTTAGGGCGCATCTTTCTGTCGAAGCGGAATTTGATTCCAAGCATTTTCAGTCTTCGATGCGGAAATTAGGGCTTTCTACAGAAGATAAATTTTTGAGTGAGAACAGCATAGGATTGTTCTCCTCATAAAAACTGAAGTTTAGAGACCTGGATCAATAAATTTGGTTGGGTGAAACTCTAGGAAAGTCAAACCCTAGTTTGACCCTGAGCTAGGAGAAACCCTAAATACTAAAACTGCTAAGTTTTGGTACAGTCGCTATATTTTGAGATTGGAGAAGTATCAAAAGATGAAAATTGTAGGGACCGAATATAAAATCCTGATGAAGACTGTGTCCAAAAATCAGACTCAGATTCGTTGTACTCCAGGATATATGATCTCTCTAAGTTAGGGTTCTAGCCTCTTCCAGAATTCATCCCTGAACAGGACATCTGGGGAGATCTGCAATATCTTGAGCTAAATAGGTCCAAATGGAATTCCTGAAGATTTTCCATAAATTTCATGGACTGTACTTTCGTTGGTCCAAATATCAAACTTAGAAGATGAACCAGTGACACGTGGCATGCCGTACAACTTCGCTATTCTGAACAGTCCTGTAATAGGTCACCTTGGGAAAAGGATCATAAATCCCAAATGGTGAAACCAATTCTGATGAAACCTGCAGTTTTGGATTAGGGACATGGGAGGTTACCGTAGTGTGAAATTTAAGACACAGAGGAGCAGTAATTTCATAGATATCATAGAAACCGTAACAGGAAATTCTACAGAAGTAATTGGAAAATTAGGGCTTCCTGTTCCGGGAGCTTCCCTCCACTGTTTTCAGAAAAGGAGTACATTGGATAGCTCCATTTGAAGAGATATATCTATTCATCCAATAAGATATGAAATATTCCATCTTTTGAAAATTAGGTTTTCCATGACAAACCCTAGATCAACGAACTCCGGGACAAGGACGGACACCTCAAATCGGTAAGATCTAATCCTTTGCTATTTTCATTTGAGGTTCTCATTTCAATGTGATATATCACATCAGCTTGGTGACAAGCTTGGGAAAGTTGACAACTTCCAAGCCTGGAAGTATATGATCTCTCTGAAGAAACTAGATTGGACACCTACCTGAGTATAGAGGTTCCAGTTTCAGAGGGAGACGAGGTTAGAAGCCTTTCACAAGAAGAACTTGGTCAAGGCCAAAGAAGACATCATGCTCATGCTGCAGAGGATGATGAACCATCTAGAAAGAGATCCATATATGAAAGTGAATATTCTTCAAGTGAGGATGAATATGTTCTGATATCAGCTCTCACAGGTAACATTACTCATGGAAATGATGATTGGATTATAGACAGTGGGGCTTCCAAACATATGACGGGATTCAAGGAATCCTTTGTAAGACTTTCAGACATGAATCACCACACAAGGTGAAACTGGGAGATGACTACCAATATCCAATAAAAGGTAGTGGGGAATCTTCATACAAGCTAGACTCTGATAAGTCTCTAACAATGAAAGAAGTATTGTTTGTTCCAAGACTCAAGAAGAACCTTCCCTCCATTTCAGCATTGATGCAAAAGGAATGCGGGTTGCATTCATAGATGGTCAAGTCATCATGTGACCAAAAGGAAAGACTATCAATGATGCAGTAGTAATTGGAGAACAATAAGGAGGCTTGTACAAATTGAAGGGCTATCCAGAACAAGCCTTGATCCATGAAATAGTAGAGACAAATGAGCTTTGGCATAGAAGGCTTGCACACGTGCATTACAGAGCACTACCTATTGCAAGCAAAGCTGTTGAAGGTCTTCTAGAATTTCAAGCTATTTGAAGGGAAGAACAAAAATCAGAATATGACCTAAAGAAACAAAGTGAAGAATGCAGAAGTGATGATGGCCACCTTGAATAGCCTCCCAGGATCGTGGAATTCATTCATTCAAGGAATGTGTTCCAGAAGGAAGTGATTACTTTCAGCAGACTCCGTGAAGAAGAAGAAGCTCGAATCATAAGAAGAGAAGAGAAGATGGGAGCAATTGAAGATCAAGCTCTCACATTCCAAAGAAGATCCCTCAAGCAATGAGGAATATGAAGAACCCAACTCTTGAAGAACTTCTTATCCTCCTTATCATTTGGATAAGAAATGATGCTACCATGAATGAAGA
>LPNX010133710.1:95380-125298 GCA_001517045.1 Pseudotsuga menziesii
AAGAGAGGGTGTTAGGAATTTACAAAGAGACACACACAGAGAGAGAGAGAGAGAGAGATTAGGGTTTATGGAGCTAGAGAGAAAGAGAAAGAGATATATATTGTGGGTTATTGGTTAGGCATTTTCAGAAAGAGATGGTAAGATTTGCAGTTAGGGGTAAAGGAGTTAGAGTGAGAGAGAAATTTAGGAATAAGGATATATACATAGAGAGATAGGGTGTTAGTAATTTAGAAAGAGAGAGAGAGAGAGAGAGATTAGGGCTTATGGAGCTCGAGAGAAAGAGAAAGAGAGAGATATTGTGGGTTATTGGTTAGGGGTTTTCAAATAGAGATTGTAAGATTTGCGGTTAGGATTTTGGAGAGAGAGATAGAGAGGTTTATTAGGTGATGGGTTTAAAGAGAGAGATAGAGATTAGGGTTTTATGGTTAGGGGTTTAGAGGAGTTTTTAGAAAGAGATGGTAAGATTTGCGGTTAGGATTTTGGAGAGAGAGAGAGAGGTTTATTAGGTGATGAGTTTAAACAGAGAGATAGAGATCAAGGGTTAATGGTTAGGGGTTTAGAGTGATAATGAGAAAGAGATTTGGGATTTAGATAAAGAGAGAAATAGTGGGTTATGGGTTTCGAGATGGAGAGAGATATAGAGAGAGATTGGGGGTTAGTTGTGTAGAGAGAGAGGGAAATTTGGGGTTAGTGGTGTATAAAGAGAGGGATATTGGGGGTTTATGGTGCAGAGAGAGGGATATTAGGGGTTTGTGGTGTAGAGAGAGAGGGATATTGGGGGTTAGTGGTGTAGAGAGAGAGAGAGAGAGAGAGAGAGATTGAGGGTTAGGGGCTTGGAGAGAGAAAGAGAGATTGTGGACGGAGGTAGCGAGGGATGGAGATATATTGGTGTGTATGGTTTTAAAGAGAGAGAGAGAGAGAGGCAAGGTTTAGAATTTTAGATAGATAGATATAGATAGACATGTTGTTAGGGTTTAGATGTTTAGATAGATAGAAATAAATATTGGCAGTAACATTTTAGGGATTTTAATAGATAGATAAATACAGAGAGAGAGATTGAAATTGGGGTTTAAATAAAGAGAGATATTTGGGGTTAGAGTATTAAATTGAGAGAGAGAGAGAGAGAGAGAGAGAGAGAGAGAGAGAGAGAGAGAGAGAGAGAGAGATTAGGGGTTATGTATATAGAGAAACATATTAAAGGTTTAGAGAGAGAGATGGGTTTGGGTTTGGGTGTTTATAGAGAGAAGGTGACAAGAGAGATTATGGGTTTGGGGTTTAAAGAGAGATATGGAGATTTAGATTGGGGTCTGCATCTTAAGAGAGATAGATATTGGGGGTTAAGGTTGTTGATAGATAGATATATATTAGGGATTAATGGTAGAGGTAGAGAGACAAAGACATAGGTTGGGGGTTAAGGTTTTAAATAGATAGAGTGCTTATAGAGAGAGGGTTAGGTGTTTAGAGATATTAAAGGTTTAGAGAGAGAGATGGGTTTGGGGTTGGGTGTTTATAGAGAGAAGGTGACAAGACAGATTATGGGTTTGGGGTTTAAAGAGAGAGATGGAGATTGAGATTGGGGTTTGCATCTTAAGAGAGAGATATATTGGGGGTTAAGGTTGTCGATAGCTAGATATAGATTAGGGATTAATGGTAGAGGTAGAGAGACAAATACATAGGTTGGGGGTTAAGGTTTTAAATCGATAGAGTGCATATAGAGAGAAGGTTAGGTGTTTAGAGACAGAGAGGGAGAGAGTGATTGGGGGTTAATGGTTTAGGGAGGGAGACAGAGTGGAGGTTAAAGGTTAGATAGAGATGGGGGGATAGGGGTTTAAAGTGAGAGAGAGAGAGGGAGAGGGGGATACATACTGGTGGTTAAGGGTTTAGAGAGAGAGAGAGAGATAATAAGGGTTTATATAGGTAGATAGATAGAGAGAGATAGGGATGGAGGGAGTGGATGGGGGTTAGGAGTTTAGAGAGAGAGAGAGAGAAATTAGGGAGGGAGGGATATATAGTCACTGGTAAGGGGTTTAGAGAGAGAGAGAGATTAGGGGTTTAGATAGATATATAAAGATAGATTAGGAGTATATATATTGGGGGATATGGGTTTAAAGAGAGAGAGAGAGAGAGATTATGGGTCAGAGAGGGGGATTAGGGGTTAGGGGTTTAGGGAAAGAGAAATATTGGAGGTTAAAGTTTTAAAGAGAGAGAGAGAGAGAGAGAGAGAGAGAGAGAGAGAGAGATTGGGGTTTAAATATAGATAGCGGGTTAGGTTAGGGGATTAGAGAGAAAAAGAGAGAGAGTCAGAGAGAAATCAAGGTTTATGGGCTTAGATAAAATGACAGTTTGGGAGTTTGGGGTTTATATATATAGATAGAAAGAGAGAGAGATGATTGATGGTTTAGGAAATTAAATAGAGGGAGAGAGAGAGAGGGAGGGAGAATATTGGGGGTTTTAACCCAAAAATCCCCCACATTTCTCTCAATGGCCTACACCACCCATGGACACCATCTCACAACACCCATTTCACTCCATAAGACCTTCCATGACCTTCCATTTGACCACCACACCTCCAAAAGAGCCCAAGGATGAAGAAAAGGGCTAAAAACCCCAAAAAAGAGCCCAAAATAGACCCCGAGGAGCTAAAGCCCTAAAAAGGGGGCTAAAACCCTGAAAGGGGCTAAAGTTAGGGTGGAAGGGGCTAAAGCCTTAACCAAGGGCTTAAAACCCTAAAACCCCTTGGAAAAACTATATAAGGAGGGTGCGGGGTCACTCTCAAAACACTCCTCATTTGTTTATTGTTATGCTTCCCGTGGATGCCTCGAGACCTCTTGCTCTCAAACCACCCACTCTCCCTCTCCTTCATCTCTATTCCTCCAAGCCATTGCTTCCCAACCAAGAGAGAGGTTTTCCCATGAGCTAGGGCATGGTGGCCCATTTCCACCTAAGTGAGGTATAGCTTCTTTTCATGCATGTTTATTTACTTGTTTTGTTTTCTAACCAATATTTCTAGTTGTAGGTTTGCCATTAACATCATTTGCAAGTTGCTTTCATGGTAGTATAGGTTTATTCTACAGGTTTTGAAGGTGGAACCCTAACATTCAATGTGCAGAGGGGTTCAACAATGCGCCATCATCTCTTCTCTTTTATTGTTCTGTCATTAGCTATTAGATTCAGTTCACTATTGTAGCCATATGCTTAGATTAGTTTAGTTTCAATTCGTAGCTCTGTTTTTACCATTTACCCTTTCATTTTTTACTATTTTCTAAGGGTAGAAACCTACCCTTGTGCCCTATAGGCACAAGGGAGCAATTTCTGCCCTTGTAGTGACGAGAAATTCTCACTACGGCTTTGGCGACTACCCTGGGTCGATCCCACAGGATCCTTGGGCAAGAAATTTCAAGTTTTTCAAGTTTTTCAGTTTTTACCCTAGTTTTCAAAATATTATGTTAGATCTATTTAAATATACTTTATTTCCTATTTTATGTTAGTGTTGAAGCCTCTTCTAGGCTGAGCTAAGTCAGACTGACCCAGTACTAGTTATTGTCGGCTAGATCTGACCCTACTGCACCAAAAACACCCCTTTCTGGAGCAGGTCACTCTTATCGAGGGAAAAGGTGAGGGAAGGCAGACTTAATTGGTAGACAGGAACGAATTCAACCCAGGAGGTCAAGTTGCAGCTATTTTGGCATTTTGTACGAACCCTTCACTCATTTCTAGAAAAATCTCATAGCCCCGTTGCAGGATTTGGTTAGAAACATGCAGCCTGTCACACAGAAGTTGTTTTTCCATTGAATTAGCAGTAATTTTCAGTTTTATAGGACTGTTAATGCATCCTAGTCAGCTCTATCCTCCATTACAGGTCTCTTTTTATTCCAGTTTTCAATTTTTGCAAATAAATCAATGAACAATGTGTATATGCTAATCTGATCACTAAGACTTAATAAAATCAACTAGTCTAACTAAAAATAACATAAAATTAACCTTCTTGCTGCCCCTTCCTCCTCTACCCAGTCATCACCCTCTAGGGTATTCTAGGATACGATGAAGGGACAGCTCGTATAGATCTAGGCAATCCATGGCATTTTTCCTAAACCACTAAAACCAGGTGACCTGGAAGGTATAGGGGGTAGAGAAGGAGGGCTTCTCACAGTGCTAAGTGTCCTCCTTGCTTGACCAACCTAACACTTGGGAGGCGACCTGAGGATCTACGGATGGGATTAGTCCCATTGTGTTGAGAGCCCAGTACCTTCTCTTGGTTGAAGAAGAATACCACTGAGAGGTAGACATTTAGTTAGGCCAACAATTCAAGGTTAATCACTACATTTGCTTACAAATTTATGTTCATGTTTGCATACAAAACCATGATGTGAGCTCTACCATGAATTCATAAACCATATTGCAAACCAAATACCAAAACAAGCAAGCAAACCAACACACCATACCACATAATTATCCCAACTCAGTTCATGACACTGAGTGAGCCTTAAAAGTTACCAAATTTACACTAAGTTCAATCAACTCTGTAGACTTTGAGGACATAATTCCCTGACTACTACAACTGTGGGAAGTCCTTGGGATTTTCCCAGAAACTCATTGTGAGGAGTACCACAGGAACCCCAAAGTAGCTGGCCGCTGAGAGGAATTTCCAAGCGAAACGGGCAACGAACCCTTTCGATTGAGTAGATTTACTCATGAGGAACATGCCAAGCACTGTCTTCTGGCAGTCTTGGTGGTTGAGAGACCACCTTTAGCCAGTAGGAATACATTGAAACTAGGGTCCAAATTTCATACCCACTAGTTTCATACACACAAGCAAACAAAATTGATCCTCCATGATCTTCCTCATGCCTAAGAGGCAAACCACCACTATTTGGAACACTCATTTGGCACCATCGTACATATTCTCAGTGATCTCCCACACCATCAGAGGGCCACACAGCCTCTGATTCTGATTCAGACCAATATCAGTCTGAACCAGGCCTCCACACTTCACCATCTAGCCCCATGGCTACTGCAAACCTGGATCCATTTTCTAGCTTAACCTTAGCAAGTGGACCCATGTCCACGTCACAACCTATCACCCACAACATGGCAAGCAGTCCAAGCACAATCATGTATACTGTCATTATCCAATTACCACCACCAATAGCGACCAGCCAAGCTGGCCCAGTAGTAACACATGGAGGCAGTGGCCCCTCCACACACATTTTCCCCCCTGCCACATAGGGGGGCAGTGCACCAACCACCCACATTTCCCCCACCGCCATACAGGGGGGAAATGCCCCCGCCACCTATACCATCCCACCCGCAACACTTGGGGGCATTGGCCCATCCACCTTAGTGCCACCACAAGCACCCCCAACCATGCAGATGCATTATGCACCTACAACTCCCACTCCCATAGCAGCCCCATCCCACATCAACTTGGGGTCAAATCTGCCATTCATGGCCCACTTGAACTTTCCTGACTTGGCTAGATTGATGAATGACCCCATCCATCACCAAGCTTTTTGGCCACCCATGCCAACTAAGCTGCCATTAGACATCCCAAAGTTTGAAGGCAAAGCTGGGGAATGTCCCCAAAATCATATAATGGCATTCCATCTATGGTGCTCATCCAACAGCATTGTAGAAGACTGCATCAGACTAAGGCTATTCCAACGCACCCTTACAGGTGCCATGGCTAAATGGTACATTGAGCTACCACAAGACAAGTACCCCGACTTCAACTCCCTAGCCTTCATGTTCTTGCAATATTTCCAGCTCCCTGTCAGATATGATGAGGGGGTGGAGATCCTGCTATCCTGTAGCCAAAAGACTACCATTCACATCACTGATCATATCCATGAGTGGCAGCGGCACCGCATCTTGTGAAAAATCCAACTTGATGACAGGATATTCTTGGATTGGTTCCTCAAGACTTTACTCCTGCCCATTGCAAAGGACGTCGCATTTGAACATCCCCAATCTGAATAAGAGGCCATACTGAAGGTCCAACAATTTGACCTCATCTATGCCCAGTCGAGATACTTGTATACCATAATCCTAGATGCTCCCCATCCAAGTACCTCTTACCGCGTTGCACCAGGGGAATCCCACGTAGCGGATGGAATTATAGGGTCAGTCTCTCAACAACCACCACCTCAACCGACACCACCTACCATTGCATCACAACGAAACAACACTGCTAATGTTGCTTACCAAAACCAAGATCTGGACTATGCTAGAATGATGTATCAGTCCAGAGTGACAACTTCCTATGCACAACCTGCGCCACTGCAGCAAGTTCAAGCTATGGCTTGGATAGCATAGTAGTATGTGGGTAAAATTCCCACATTCACGGCACCACCACCCCCATAAATATACTATGCACCACCAGTGCAAAAATTCCAAGCCCTCGCCCCCACTCCACCTGCTCCACCCACCTCGTTGGGACAAGTGTTTGCACAAAAAAACTGTCCCAACCAGCTTGCCACCAACAATCAACAAGGGAAAGCTAGAAATAACCGGCCCCACAACCAGGGAAACAACCAATCGGAGGGAGGCGGTCAACAACCAAATCCTCCCAACAATGCTGCAGCAAACCAGCCAGCCCAGAACCCCCCGCGACCAAATGCACCAAGACATAATGCCCCATTGCACACAAACCAACCATACACACTTTGTGAGGTCTATGGGCACTATAAATTTGAGTGCCCCCTCATGGGTCACACCAAGCAGGCCATTTGAAATGAGGTCCAATAGGCTACCAATGCCACAAACCAAGCACAATCCAACCCGACACCACAAGGACTTCCTCCCATGGTGCTTCAAAATCCACTACCAGTCCAAGGATTGGTGGAAACTGCTACCCCTCCCCAGGCCAATCCCAATGCTCCGAGGGCACCACCCACAGCCGAAACAGGTGTCGACCACCTGATGACCATGACCACTGAAGAGGTCAACTTACAAACTAGATGAAACTAGTACGATACCACTACCGAACCTGTTGACTCATCAGCAGCATCTACGTCTAAGACAACCAACTTACCTCTCCAGTTATCCCCATTCCTGCGCCCCCCCATACGTAGAATTTCCAATAATGCCACAGCTAGAGCTGTAGTTAGCTATAGCATTATGGATTATTTGTCCCAAATGCCAACCACCATGTCTGCTCTTGAGGTACTTAAAACATTCCCAACGTAGTGAAAAGCCTTACTAGACACTCTAGGGCAGTAGACCCCTCTGATTCCAAGTTGATCACCTTTGACATAGAAAATAGAGAACCATGCATGCCCTCCACTATCACCTTCCAAATCCCAGTGTCTATCCGAAACTTGGTTGTGCACCAATGCATAGTGGATGAGGGGGCATCCACGTGCGTCATGTCTACCTTGGTTTGGCAGAAGCTTGGATCACCAATAATGCAACCATATTCCATGACTCTGTGGGCTTATGATGGACACCCCACTAAATCCCAAGGAATCCTCCCTCATGTCCCCATCACATTAGCCGGGAAGATAGTCGTGATTGACATTGAGGTCGTCAACGCTCAACTAGATTACAACCTCCTCCTTGGGAGGATTTACATGTACGCCATGCGAGCAGTCACGTCAATTGTCTTCCGACTCATGATTTTCCCCCACAAAGGGAAGATTGTGATGGTTGACCAGCTCACCTACCATGGTCCGTAAGGGTTACCACCACTTACCAATGTTATCCCTACCATCACCACCACTGAGCCACAAGGGGTGACTGCACACGCTAACATCATACCTGAAACCAACACTGTGGTTAAAAACACACTAGCTTCCCCACCATTGAATGTGGGCTTTGGGTTGTTTACCAATCCCACCATGACGGCTCCTTTCCCGTTCGTGTCACCACCAATGACACAAAAGCAAACTACGGACTTGTGCATGGTCTCATCAAGCACTGCTGCACCGAAGCAGTAGCCGCAGCCCCAACCACAACCACAACATCATCTGCAGTTGCAATGCTAACAACAGCCACAACATCACCCGCATCAGCAGCATTATGCCTAGCCACAACCACAACCTCACCCCAACATGCAACCAGCTAGGAGTTATGTGGGCTCATCTCCGATCCATACAATTCCCTTCCTCTTTTCCCCACTCGATGTCATGAGAAAGCCAGTCATGGCCACCTTAAGCCTACCCAACTTTATGTTGGGGATCTCGATGTGGTATTTGGATCCACCAGCTCAACCACCAATGCCCCAGGTTGTATTAACTTCGATGCAACCTATTACAGTTGAGTCTCACCCCCCACCTGGTTCGTATAGGCTAACCATCGCACCCGCATCTGCACCACCCCAACCCAAAAGGTCCAGGGAAAAGAACACCAAAGCCACCATAGAAGCTCAAGAAGTTCCACCTTCTGCCGTCTGCAAAAAACAAGGCCATCCAACTTAGGATTTCCTTGAAATCCTAGTGATCTGTGCGCATCCGGACACCATGGACACGAACGAAAAAAATCCCTGTGGTTGAACTCCCAACTGTGCCAATAGTCAAGAACAAGGAATTAAGGAAAAACCATGCTTGTACCCTTTGCAGCTTGTATGGGAATTACTCTGACCATTTCCAAGACCTGCCTGAATTTTGAATGGCTCTCGCTGACCTCCATCACCATTCCCTTGATCTTGAGATCAGCTTGATCAAAAAATTTCACCCACCACCTCCTTCGTCAGACACCATGTTCATTTACATGATGTCCAGTTCCCCCAACCAGCTCAACCCCATCTCCAACGGCAGTCCATTAGACCTGTCTCTTCGTTGTTTCAACAATGATGAGGAGATACTTGAAGCTTTGACCACCCCAAAATACCCATGGGACGACATGCACCATCGCTCGTTCTTCCTCCCGAAAGAGCGTGCATTGCAGTCCAACCAGGTTTTCGTGGAGACCAAAGATTTCGTCCATGGGAAGGTTGACTGGTTCAAGAACCCAATCCCAGCACCTGATGCCTTCAAAGAAGGGAACATGGTGAACATTTCATCAACTATTAAAATTGACATCTCAACCAACTCTGAGATCGTTGAATAAATCATGTTGGGGGCATCTTGCTCCCCGGAAGAGGTCGATGCCTACACCGCTCTCTTCCAAGAATTCAGCAACATCTTTTCCTGGTCATACACTAAACTTCCCGGCTTAGATGCATCCATTGTGGAACACCACATCGACACATGGCTTGATGTGGCACTCATCTACTAGAAGCAATGGCCCATCCATCCATCCAAAGTGGCTGCAGTGAAAGTCGAGATGGAGAAGCTGCGCATAGCTGGCTTCATTTATCCCATTGCATACACTACTTGGGTTTCTAATCCTATTCTTGTGAATAAAAAACAAGGTACCATTCGTGTCTGCATAGACTTTCATGATCTCAATGGGGCATCTCCCAAATACAACTTCCCTACACCGTTCGTCGACCAAATCATCAATGCATGTGCCGGACATGAGGCCTTCTCCTTCATGGACAGTTTTTTCAGATACAACCAGATCCAAATCCGGAAAGAAGACCATTGCAAAATGGTGTTCACAACCCCATGGGGCACCTTTGCCTACAGAGTCATTCCCTTTGGCCTGAAAAATGCTGGAGCCACCTTCCAAGGAACCATGACACACTGCTTCCGCAATCTTACTCACATCATGTTGGTGTGTTTTTACAACCTCATCGCACAGTCACAAAGCCACACACAACACATAGACGACTTACGACAAGTCTTAATGCGATGTCGCCAGTACAGGATCTGCTTGAACCCATTCAAGTGTGTTTTCTATGTCCCCACAGGCCGTATCCAAGGATTCATCATGTCACACAAAGGAATAATCGCTAATCCTGGGAAAGTCCAAATGAATTTCCCCCTAATGTCACCCCTTTGAGTGACAACGTTCTAAATTGTATTATAGTCTTTTCAATTTTTGTTTTACACATTTTCCTCGATTGAGTCTTATGCATCATTTCCTCTCATTGCTTTAGATGGAGCACTCCTCAAATCGTTGTATGGGATTTGCAGATGGAGCAAGCAGATGGTACCCGAACCTCACCTCAGCTGCATGGGTAATCTACTCCCCATTGCACGAGTTGATCCACGTCGATGAAATATGCATGGGCACCGTGACCAACAACTAGATGGAATATGATGGTGTCAATGGCCTCTTGGCCACCACTCTACAATTAGGAATTCACCATCTCGATGTCTTCTTAGACTCTTAGCTGCTTGTTTCTCAACTAAACCACCATTACCAAGTTCATGATCCCTGCCTCTTTAGAAAGTACCTGCACACTAAACACATGGTCAGAACATTTGAATCCATCACATTCACACATGTTCCCAGGAACCTCAATAGTGTCACAAATCAAATGGCTAAGGATATTCTAAATTGGCACATCCATAACAACATATAGGAAACATACAACCATAACATAATGCATAATCATGTCTAAAAATACACACACAGTGTAATAATACATCACATAGGCATTTGTATTCCACAACATAATAAAAAGACTCACATAATAAAACCATAAAAGCACATCCACGTGCACCAAACATATATATAGATATAAATCCATAAGTCGCATGTCAACAACATATCCAATACAAAATGAGAAGCCACATATGCTTTCTCAACAAGATATACATAGTGACACAAAAACTCCTAAGTGCACCAACGCACTAGGGGCAGCACCATCAACGGCTAATTCAAAGTCACTCGAAACCTGTTTGAGACACCTCTCACACCTCCGGGATCAAATTTCCATTTATTTATTAGACCATCGTCTCATGTTTAATCAGTCAATTTCGATACCATTTCCCACAATTCACCTTGATACACGAGCCATGACATAATGATGCGAGTGTCTATGGACCGGTACTCGTATCACACTACCTGGTCGCAACTCATGCGAGCAATCGGACCGCTTCCCATTAAGGATTGTACTATACTTTTGTTTTTTCATTTATAATTGTCTTTTCCACCACACCTTACATGGACATCTTTGGACCATCATCCAAAAACCATTTTTTTCTTCCATGTATTTGGCATAGAAGAATCCTCGGGCCGCTGCCCATCAAGGAATCTAATTTTAGCTTTTATTTTATTTCTAAACACATAGATTGTCTTTTATTTTCATCGTACCGTACGTAGACCTTTGGACCATTATCCACAAAATGATTTCTTTTCCTACACATATTTGGCATATAAATTCCTCCAGACTTGTACTTACATCGCATGTAGTCAAGTTCATCCACCGCAACACACACACACACTCTCCAGACCTCTGTCTGAGAGCCACCTCGGTTTGTGTGCCTCTGTAGCACCGACTCGCAGGCCTCTGCTGTGATCTATCCCACGCATTTATTGGTATGTTTGAGATCCTTCTGCTCCATCCATATTGCATGGATGACCTTTGGACCTCTGTCCACTGTCTCGACATGGGGCACTGCATGTGCCACCATCAGTTGACCACATTGGAGTTTCATTTAAGCTCTTTTCTGACTCCTTAAAACAATGAAAATATCACTGAGTGCAGCTACTTTCTTCCCTACTCGCTAAAGTATAGGAAAGGGTTTCTACATAGTCTCATTTACCTCCTTTTTTAGACCATGAAGACCATTTCATGAAAAGGACCTCCTTAGCACATTCAAGCCAAGACTAGTCCACTCTGCATATTTTTATGCTTTCTTGGGAAGAGGGGCTGCACTTTATGAAAAAGCTCACCACCGGTTGTCGTTAAGCTCTTTTCTAGCCGTTTCAGCAAGAAAATATCACCAAGCGAACTTGGTTTCGTTCATGATCATAAATGTATTTGAATGGTCGTCCAGTCAGTATAGGTTTAACCTTTTCCGGTCTGATTGGACTACCAATGGTAAAGAAGTCTCTCATCCCCTCCAGGATGGGTGAGCTCTCCTATGTATACTATTATCCTTTTTTGGGAACAGGAGACTACCAATGAAAAAGAGCCCCCACTGGAGTCTTCTTCATTCTTTCAGACTCTCTAAAATTGAAAGCACCATCGAGCATTTACCTTCTCGGGCTCGCCAAAAATCCACGAGATCGTACCACGACGGTGTCCCTAGACACCACCCCACAGAAAACAGTTTGGAAGCATCCCCACATTGGGTCACCTTTATTTAGAATACTCTGTAATGTGTCTTCCTTGGATTCCATTAGCATCAAAAGTGTCCTCCACCTTCAAGTATTTCCCATCTGCAGCGACATTCCCGGTATTACAGCTATGACCCCATTACCTTGAGTCAGTTTCATTTGCTGCTTGGTCTACCCTACCGTCATACTTTGAACAAAGGAAGTTTGAATCTCCCACTTCCCCCCTACCCTTGTTCAGTTTTTCCCTTCCCTCCCCTCCCCCCCAATTCAGTGAGTCAGTCCGTAGATTGATTCACATCATTTGATTATCCCTCGCGTTCCTCGTCAAGAAAACATCATTGCCTTGACTAGGGGCAGGTCTCCCTCTATCAACGCCAACACATATATTCCAAAGGATATACCCAAAGGTCCCTGTACCTTGGTTTCATTAACATCATTGATGAGTTCCTTGGACCACTTGAGAGGAATCCTTAGTGCCTCTCAGGATGGTTGTTTCTCATGTGCTCGACTTCAACTCCATAATTGCACTGTTGAGATTCATACAGGGTTTGTGCCACACAATACTTGGTCAATGACCCTAGATGTCACCCAACTCTAGCACATTGGTGAGTCCACTCAAGGGACCTAAACAGTTCATGTCCCTTGTGATTTCTGGGTTGCGTTGGAGACAGTTTTCAGAAGCCCCAGCAGTGCTTCGATATACCTTTATGATTGATGGAGCACACTTGTACCACAGAGACTTTGATTCTCAAACAGTGAGTCCACATAGCTATGTACCAGATCTAGTAGTTCGTCAGTCATGAAGATATATCATTCAATGAGAATGCCATGGGTCCAATGTACCAGATCAATATTGTATTCAGCCTCACATGAGAGGCAACCAACATTGTAACATCAATTGTATATGATCGACTCTTGTATTTTAGAGCATAGATCAAATGATTCTTTTGACATTTTCACGATCATGGGAATGCCCGCCTCGTCCATATATATGTCACACATTTATTGTATCTCACCCATTGTTGGGAACCAAATTAATACAAAACCAAAAGCCATCATGCCCCAGCCCTGAAAGCACCACCTCTCGACAGCAAATCCTATAATGTCCGTCAGCCATACATTGAGCTCCTGCCCTCACACATCAAGGGGCAATATGTTAACACAAAAATCCCCCACATAGCCTACCCCACCCATGGACACCATCTCACAACACCCATTTCACTCCATAAGACCTTCCATGACCTTCCATTTGACCCCCACACCTCCAAAAGAGCCCAAGGATGAAGAAAAGGGCTAAAAACCCCAAAAAAGAGCCCAAAATAGACCCCCAGGAGCTAAAGCCCTCAAAAAGGGGCTAAAACCCTGAAAGGGGCTAAAGGCCCAAAAAAGGGGCTAAAGCCTTGACCAAGGGCTTAAAACCCTAAAACCCCTTGGAAAAACTATATAAGGAGGGTGGGGGTTCACTCTAAAAACACTCCTCATTTGCATATTGTTATGTTGCCCATGGATGTTTTGAGACTTCTTGCTCTCAAACCACCCACTCTCCCTCTCCTCCATCTCCATTCCTCAAAGCCATTGCTTCCCAACCAAGAGAGAGGTGCTCCCATGAGCTAGGGCATGGTGGCCCATTTCCACCTAAGTGAGGTATAGCTTCTTTTCATGCATGTTTATTTACTTGTTTTGTTTTCTAACCAATATTTCTAGTTGTAGGTTTGCCATTAACATCATTTGCAGGTTGCTTTCATGGTAGTATAGGTTTATTTTGCAGGTTTTGGAGGCAGAACCCTAACATTCTGTGTGCAGAGGTGTTCAACAATGCGCCATCATCTCTTCTCTTTTATTGTTCTATAATTAGCTATTAGATTCAGTTCACTATTGTAGCCATATGCTTATCTTAGTTTAGTTTCAATTCACAACTCTATTTTTACCATTTACCATTCCCTTTTTTACTATTTTTAAAGGGTAGAAACCTACCCTTCTTCCCTATAGGCACAAGGGAGCCATTTCTGCCCCTGTAGTGAGGAGAAATTCTCACTACAGGGGGTTTAGGAAATCAAATAGAGCGAGAGAGAGAGAGATTGGGGGTTTAGGAAATTAAATACAGAGAGAGAGAGAGAGAGAGGTTTGGGGTTAGTGGTTTAGAGAGAGATATTGGGAGTTAGGGGTTTAAATAGTGAGAAAGAGAAGTTGGGGGATAGGGATTTAAATAGAGCTAATGAGTGATAGAGAGAGATTGGGGGTTTATGAGTTTATAGTTTATATATTGAGGGTTAATGGGTAGGGGTTTAGAGTGACAGTGAGAAAGAGATTTGGGATTTAGATAGAGAGAGAAATAGTGGGTTAGGGGTTTAGATATGGAGAGAGATATAGAGAGAGATTGGGGGTTAATGGTGTATAGAGAGAGGGATATTGGGGTTTTGTGGTGTAGAGAGAGAGAGGGATATTGGGGGTTTGTGGTGTAGAGAGAGAGGGATATTGGGGGTTTGTGGTGTAGAGAGAGAGAGAGATTGAGGGTTAGTGTTTTAGAGAGAGAGAGATATTGTGGATGGAGGTAGCGAGGGATGGAGCTATATTGGTGTTTATGGTTTTAGAGAGAAAGGCAGGGTTTAAAATTTTAGTTAGATAGATAGAGATAGACAGGTTGTCAGGGTTTACACATTTAGATAGATAGAGAAAAATATTGGGGGTTATATAGGGATTTTAATAGATAGATAGATACACAGAGAGTGAAATTGGGGGTTAGATAAAGAGACATATTTGGGGTTAGGGTATGAGAGAGAGAGAGAGAGAGAGAGAGAGAGAGAGAGATTAGGGGTTATGTAGATAGACATACATATTAAAGGTTTAGAGAGAGAGGGGGTCTTGGGGTTGGGTGTTTAAAGAGAGAAGGTGACAGGAGAGATTATGGGTTTGGGGTTTAGAGAGAGAGAGATAGAGATTGAGATTCGGGTTTGCATCTTTAGAGAGAGATATATATTGGGGGTTAAGGTTGTTGATAGATAGATATAGATTAGGGATTAATGGTAGAGGTAGAGAGACAACGACATAGGTTTGGGGTTAAGGTTTTAAATAGATAGAGTGCATATAGAGAGAGGGTTAGGTGTTTAGAGACAGATATGGAGAGAGTGATTGGGGGTTAGTTGTTTAGGGAGAGAGACAGAGTGGAGGTTAAAGGTTTCAAGAGAGAGGGGGGGATAGGGGTTTAAAGTGAGAGAGAGACATAGGATGGGGCCATATATACTGGTGGTTAGGGGTTTAGAGAGAGATATATTAAAAGTTTAGATAGATAAATAGAGATTAAGGATATATATGGTGTTTAGGGACAGGGAGGGGGAGAGTGGATGGGGGTTAGGGGTTTAGGGAGAGAGATAGATTAGAGGTGAAAGGTTTAGAGAGAGAGAGAAATTGGGGAGGGAGGGATATATAGTGGTGGTTAGGGGTTTAGAGAGAGATAGGGATAGATATTAGGGGTATATATATTGGGGGAAAGGGGTTTAAAGAGAGAGGGAGAGAGAGATATTGGGAGATTGGTGTTTAAAGTGTGTGTGAGAGAGAGAGAGATTATTGGTCAAAGAGGGTGATTGGGGGTTAGGGGTTTAGGGAAAGAGAAATATTGGAGGTTAAATTTTTAGAGAGAGAGAGAGAGATATTGGGGTTTTAAGATAGATACTAGGTTATCTTAGGGGTTTAGAGAGAGAGACAGAGGGAAATTAGGGGTTAGGGGCTTAGATAAAATGAGAGTTTGGGGGTTTGTGGTTTAGAGAGAGAGAGAGAGAGAGAGAGAGAGAATTGGGGGTTTAGGAAATTAAATAGAGCAAGAGAGAGAGGGAGAATATTGGGGGTTTATGAAATCAAATAGAGTGAGAGAGAGAGGGAGAAGATTGGGGGTTTGTGAAATTAAATAGAGAGAGAGGTTTGGGGTTAGTGATTTAGAGAGAGAGATTAAGGGTTAGGGGTTTCAATAGTGAGAGAGAGAGATTGGGGGATAGGGATTTAAATAGAGCTAAAGAGTGATAAAGAGATATTGGGGGTTATTGAGTTTAGAGTGAGAGTGAGAAAGAGAAAGAGATTGGGGGTTCTAGAGTTTAGAGTGAGAGTGAAAAAGAGAAAGATATTGGGGGTTAAGGGTAGAGATATATATATATTGGGAATTAGAGGTTTGGATAGATAGGGAGATCAAGAATAGTGGTTAGGTGGTGTGTGAGAGAGAAAGAGATCGATGGTTAGGGGTTTAGAGAGAGAGAGAGAGATTGGGAGTTAGTGTTTAGAAAAAAGAGAGATATTGAGTGTTAGTGTTCATGGGATTAGATAGATAGATAGAGATATTGTGGGTTAAAATAGTGAGAGAGAGATATTGGGGGATAGGGGGTTATTGAGTTTAGAGTGAGAGTGAGACAGAGAAAGAGATTAGGGGTTATAGAGTTTAGAGTGAGAGTGAGAAACAGAAAGAGATTGGGGGTTAGCGGTAGATATATATAGGGAATTAGAGGTTTGGATAGATAGGGATATCAAGAATAAGGGTTAGGTGGTGTGTGAGAGAGAAAGAGATCAATGGTTAGGCGTTGAGAGAGAGAGAGAGAGAGAGAGAGAGAGAAAGAGAGAGATCATGAGTGTTAGTGTTCATGGGCTTAGATAGATAGAGAGAGATATTGTGGGTTAAGGATGGAGATAAAGAGACAAAGAGAGAGAGAGAGATTGAGATTATTGTCTTAAATAAAGAAGTGCAGAGGTGGAGAGAGATTGAAAGTTAGGGGTTCATAAGAAGAGAAATATTGGTGGTTAGGGGTTTAGATGGATAAATAATGAGAGAGATTAGGGTTAAAGGTAGAAAGAGAGATATTGGGGCTTAGGGGTTGTGTGTGTGTGAGAGAGAGGGTTAGGGTTTAGAGAGAGAGATTAGGGGTTTAGGGTAGAGAGAGAGACTAAGGGATTAGGGTAGAGATAAATTAGGGGTTTAGGGTAGTGAGAGATTAGGGGTTTAGGGTAGAGAGAGATTGGAGGTTTAAGGTAGAGAGAGATTAGGGGTTTAGGGTAGTGTTGAGGCTTGGAAATTCGTAGGCAACAACAGCAAGGGATTCTCCCCAGTCAACGTTCCCAACTAGCCCATGACTATTTGGTGTAGGGAATCCATCCGGTTTGCGGTCTGGCTACCGTAGGTCAAGTAACAAAAGGGTTTACCGGTTGCGGCCCAGTCCACCTTATGTTTTTGTATTTTTTGACTTAAAGTATGATATGCACGTGCCTAATTAACAATGCAGGGTGATAAAGATGCAGGGAGTAGTCATAATGTGATGCGCAGGTTCTTATCGTCTTAGAACTCATAATTATCCGAATCATGCGAGAAATAAATACTGACTAAACTATCTCTAGAGATTTGGGTATTAATTCATGAGTAATGCCCCCTGTTCATGTGTTATGGCGAATCACAGATAGCTATTCTTATAACCAAACATACAAACATGAATAAAAGTGCGTATGATAAGATAGCTCATCAATAGTCAAAATTCCCATTACTCATAGTGGAAAAAATATCATCAAGGTACTGAAAAACATTTAGACAAGAACATAGGTTCAGGAAATTAGAACATTCTTACAGCTAATGAGACACAGCTGAAAACAAAATAGTTCACATTCAACATCGCTCATTTAATCACATTGATACATTCCACATAGCACTTCCTCCAACAGGCAAAATTTGCAGTCTCTGGTTGTAAAACGAAATAGTTCCTCTTACAAGCATTAAGCTACAAGTTTTTTCCAAGGAAAAATCCCCTGTCACTTCTAACTTTCAAATATTTAAACAGAAACAGTAGAGCACTTGGGTCCCCCCCAAACGTGTGACTTTTCGGTTCTTCGAACGTTTCATATCCCTCCTTTTCATCCTTTCTGCGCAAGTTCATTATCAACTGAGTAACTGACGGACCTTTTAGATATGCACCTTTGTTGCTTTGAATTTTGTCTTTTACTTTGCCTGCGCCCCTTGAGATCCTGTCTCCTATTGGTACCTTCGCACCGCGGCAATATGAACCATCTTTTGGATCTCCTTGCAATTATTCAACGTGAATCATTCACCAGGATTGTATTCTGAAATAAAACATCAAATTAAACCAACTAAAATGGCTAATCCACAAGAAATGGCCCGGTGCACCACTGTCATGAGAAATTGACAAATGCCGACACTACCACCTCACCTTCCAACGGGTTTGAAACTAATCGGTGGCCTGGAACGCTAACATCGGTGGGGTAAACCCATCCCCAGCTGCATAAGTGGGTCCTAAAAGGTAACGGGCACCACGAAACCACTTAATCCTATTGGATTTGGGAAAGATAAGACCTATTATGCGGGTGGGAAAGTTCTCAATCTAAAGTTGGAAGGATGTTGACATCGGAAGATGAAATATTTTCATAGCTACAATGACGGAAGAGAAAAGACTACGGACACGCGAATAGCATCAGAGAGTGGAGCACTTTAGACTTTGGGTAGCTAGCTAGTTTGGGAGCTGCAACGGCGGAAGAAAAAAAGGTTATGGACATGTGACTAGAAGATCGACACGCATCGACGGGCGAAGCGCTTTATACATCGGGTGCTTAGCCGATTTGGGAGCCGCAACGGCGGAAGGGAAACTGACAATAGCCTCCAATCAAACATAATTTGATGCCTGATCAATAAATTATTAAGTGTTCAAAAAGATTTAAAATTCAGCGATGATCAAAACCTGTTTCACCTCCGAAACAACGGCCCCTCAAAGAACAATTAGCAAACCAAACTCAAAATCTGCGACCCAAAAACAACTTCAAAACACATGCAAATTCTGAAAACTAGGACGAGAGTTAATCTTCAAAAATCATTCAAAATTAAAGCATGACCCAAAAATTCAAGGATCCAAATCATTAAAACAACGCTAAATCATGAGGAGGGGACCAAAATTTAAGAAAATTGGGGAAAACAGTTGCAGCGGCAACAATTGGCAACTACCTGGTGAACCTAGATCTCTGGACAATTTTTTCCTTAAGTGGCAGACTATTTAACAATAAAACCACCATGTTGAATTCTTCTAGATATATGGATTTCCCAAATGGAAAATATATGAACTTTTAATCATTGAGGGTAATCCAATTTAGGAAAATGGAAACCAAAATTTCAAAGTCAAGATAACTCTTTCGAGGCCAGGAGTATGAGTTTCCTTTTTTACCTCTGTCTTTGGGTAGCCTCCATCTTGGACACCACAGGATCGTAATCATAAGGTAAACAAAGATATTCATTTGTTCCTCATTCCCATGCCATTTTGCAACTTTTTGTGCTTTTTTAACTTTTGTCCTTTTGAGTCCTCCTCATGCCTTTCTTTCTGAATTTTTATTCAGGCTCCTCTATCCATAGTGTCCTTTTGTGTGAGAGATGTATTTATAAGCTCATGAACGGAGAGGAACTTTTGGCAATTTTATACTCATATGATTTAGTACTTTGTTTTGATACACATTGCTTTCTTAGGAGTTTTGACTCTTCATAGCCTTTTGGCTTTCAATTCTTGGCATGGGATCATTTATATATAATATACTGTTTACCCTGCTTCCTTTCCATGTGTCTTTTGCTGTCACCCCCTAGGACATTTTTTAAGTGTGAGATGGATGGAGCCTCGTAATAGTATTACAGACCCTTTAATATTGAGTTACTTTACAGGGATTGAGTAGGAATTCAATGCATTCATAGCCATTTAGGAAAACTGCTAAACTAGAAGAAATTCTATCGGATAAAATCATATACACAGTCTTATAATCAAGGATTTTAGTTAGTCCATAATTCTAATGCTCTCCATGCAACCAAAGATTGCTTCTTTTATTGAAATCAAACAGAAAATCTAAACTAAAACAAATTAAACTTCATGTCTCAAAGACTCAAAAATGGCTAAGCCATATTATTTATATACAAGATAGAAGAAAACAAATGAAACTCAAGAAAAATAAGGCTTGAGAACTAAACCATTTACTGGTAAGTTCTCTTCCCACCCTTGCAGATCTTGTAACTTATAAGTGGAAGGGCCAAGTTTTGCCACAATCTGGAAAGGACCTACCCACAACTGTTGGAATTTCGTGTGTTTTCCTTTCTCATCATGGGGGTGATCCCACTTGAGAACTAAATCCCCCACCTCAAAGTCTTTTGTTCCTGCCTTATGTTTGTCGAACCATCTCTTTATTACCTCTTTTTGCTGCTTAAATCACTCTCTGGCTTTAGATCGAGCCTCTTCTGCTTTCAGGAGGTTATATATCCTTATTTGTAAAACATCATCATCCGACCCTCTAGATTATTGAGCTATTATGGAAGAAGGTAGCATGATATTGGGAGGAATAATGGCTTCTTTACCGTACACAAGGGTATATGGAGACACTCCTATCAAAGACTTGGGGGTGACTCTATCAGCCCAAAGGGCATTTGGTAGCACTGAGTGCCAACTCCTCTGGTTTTCTATTACAGTATTCTTTAAAATTCTAATCAGATTTTTGTTAGAGGATTCAGCCAAGCCATTTCCTTGTGGATAGTAATTCACTGAATAATGCAATTTTATCCCTTTATCATGAGCAAAAGCAGTTAATTTAATTGATGAAAAGTAAGTAGAATTATCAAAGACTAACGAAACTGGAACTCCAAACCTGGTCATGATATGATCTTGTAGGAAGCTGATGACCGCATCTTCATTTATTTTGCGCAGCAGGACAACTTCGACCCAGCGAGTGAAATAATCGGTCGTGGTCAGAATGTAATTATGTTGTAGGGAGGAATTCGATTTTATTTCTCCAATAATATCCAACCCCCATTTCTCGAACGGCTCCGTGGTCATCACCGGCTTTAGGGGTGCTGCTGCTTTGGGTTGTCTTCCACTACACCTTTGGCAAATATCGCACTTCCTGACATGTGCATGTGCATATTTGAAGAGCATAGGCCAATAGTAACTGCCTCTGAGGATTTTGTGAGCTGTAGTATCTCCTGAATAATGTCCCCCAGCAGGCCTATCATGCAAATATGTTATTACTTTCTTCGCATCTTCTTTCTCTAAGCATCTAAGAAGAACTCCGTCATAATTTTTTCTAAATAATATTCCTTCAACAATTTGATAGGAAGATGATTTAAGATGCAACACTCTTCTTTTCTTAGAATTTCAATGTTCTGGCAACAGTCCTGCCTATAGGTAATGCACGAGGTCCCTATACCAAGAATCAGGAGCTGTGAACAAAGGACATACATCCATCAAATGTAATTCAGCCCTGTCTTCCCACACGTGTTCATCATTGTTCCCATTTTCAATCATCAGTTTGCACAACCCCTGCCCTTTGACTATGGAATCTGTCTTGAATTCGAGGTCATACTCTTGAAGAGCTGTTACCCAATTGCCCCTTCTTTCTCCTAACTCTTTCTGTACAAAAAGGGACCTCACAGCTGGGTATGGGACGATCACCTTGGTTCGATTTTTTAATATGTAGGGCCTGAATTGTTTCACTGCTTTGAATACTGCATAAGCTTGTTTTTCAATCACTGGGTAATTTAATTCGGCCCCTTGTAGACCAGTGCTCATGAAATATATTGGGAATTCATCCCCACCATCTTCTTTTTGAGTAAGCACAGCTGCTAGTGAATCATTGAACACAAAATTATATAGAATAAAATCTTTGTCGAAATCTAGGCTTTTCAGGGAGGGTGCATGTGCAACATCAGTTTTAATTTTGTTGAATGCATTCTTCTCAATCTTAGTCCACTTGAATTGTGCATTTTGCTTCACCATCTGTTGCAGAGGCTTAACAATCTGAGCAAAATCAGGCACAAATCTTCACACGAAGTTTATTGTTCCCATAAATGATTGCATCCCCTTTTTATTATGGGGAAAGGGAATCTATTTAATGGCTTTGATCCTTTCTGGATCGATGGAGATTCCCTTCTTTGAAACTATGTGACCAAGCAGCTTACCCTCCGTAACAGCAAACACACATTTTTTGGGATTGAGTGAGATGCCATATTTCCGACAGCGTTCAAAAATATGCCTTAGGTGGAACGCGTGTTCTCCTCTCCTCTTTGAGAATATTGTAAAATCATCAAGGTATATCACCACACTACGTCCAATCAAACCGCGGAAGGCTATATCCATAGCCCTCTGGAATGTGGCTCCAGCTTTTATAAGCCAAAAGGGCATTATTCTATAAGCGAAATTTCCCCATTTGGTCCTGAATGTCATCTTTAACCTGTCTTCTTCAACTACTAATACTTGATTGTAGCCCGAGAATCCATCTAGTAGAGAAAATAGTTCAGACCTTGAGACCATTTGAAGCAATTTCTCCATGGTGGAACAGGATAGCTATCTTTGTCTGAAGCACGGTTTAAATTCCTAAAATCCACGCACAGCCTGATTTCTCCATATTTTTTCCTTACTGGCACCAAATTTGAGATCCACTCAGAGTGTCTAACCTTAAAAATGATTCTAGCATCCAACAATTTCTTAACTTCACTCTGGATCAGTGGTTCCAATTGTGGTTGCATTTTTCTTAAAGGTTTCTTATACGGCTTGACGCCAACTTTGATGGGGATAACATGCTTGATGATGCTGGTGTCATATGTCTTCAAATCTTCATATGTCCAGGAGAAAACATATTTATATTGTTTAAACAGACTGACGAACTTATCTCTTTCTACTGGTGAACAACATTTGCCAAGATTCACATATTTAAGATTTGTCTCAGTCCCTAAATTTATTAGCTCGAACTATAGAGATGAGCTGTGAGTCTTCACATTGGCTGGTCTTCTAAACTTTTCATTTAAATCAAACATTCTTTCTAACATTCTAACTCCTTTAGGGATGAAATTATCATACTTCAGCTCGACCTGATGTTCTTCATCGTCTATAATTGCTCCTTTAAATACCTCACCATTTTTTAAGCATTTGATGATCTGTTGATCGTCATCGAATACTCGTAGGTTGGTGATGATGTCAGGTACCGAGGGCCTGAAAAGCAATTCAATAGAGCATAGATTATTAGTAGGTACAAGCCTAGCGGCTGATGTGGCCAACAAGTCAGCTACTGCATTTTTAAGTCTTGGGATTGAAACAATATTAAATGCGTTGAAACATTTGAGCAGATCCCATACCTCATTTTGATAAGCTTTTAGGTGAGGGGAAACACAATTTATTTGATTCCGAATCTGTTTAACAATTATTTCAGAATCTCCAAAAACTTTAGATTACTTACCTTTAACTCGATTGCTTTCCTTAAACCCTGCACCAGCACTTCATACTCAGCCATGTTTTTTGTACACGCAAACTCTAATCTACATGAGAGAAAATGTTTATTATTCTTGGGGTCGATCAGGACACAGCCAGCCCTGGACCCTTCTAAAGTTTTAGAGCCATCAAAAAACAAAGTCCAGACATCGCTAACTACTACATGAGAATATATTCCTACTGCTAAGTCTACTATTTTACAGTCGATTTCATCAGCCTGTGAAAATCGAAAGAGATCAGGCTAGGTGTTTGATGTGTTGTTTCCTTCTTTTGCTTGGTAATTTCTCGGTTCCAACTCAATAAAATAATTTCCCAACACAGAATCCACTGGTTCATTCTTCTCCTCAAGTCAAGTAACGTTGTGTTTCATGTGAGGCTCCCTCAAAATCTTAATCTGGTTCGAACTTCCTTTATATGGAAACCATAGATGGGACCAATTCGAGGCGAAATATCCATTTAGTTTTGCTGACCAATCTCTGCTCAGAATAAGACCGTAAACATCTAGTTTATCAGCCACCACAATATTAATGACTTGACACACTTTATCAGTTGATGCCAGGAAGACTAGGACATCCTCCATCTCACCAATTACCTTTACATATGTCCTGTCCAACTGAACAACCCTCCACGTGGATGGCTTAGGCTGCCCATTTATATTTTTATAGACTGATATTGGCATGACGTTAACCGACGCCCCTGAGTCTACCAGGAAATTATGTACATTGTGATTAAAAATTTTGAAAGTGAGGAGGAAAGGTGGATGTTTTCTTTTAGACTTACCTCCACTGCTGGTTTCTCCGATTTCTTCTTCCTCTTCAGACCGATTTTCAGCGGGCAACCTCTCATCCGATGCTTCAAGCGCTTTTAATAATCTTTATTTTTACTGCGGCACTTTACACATTTCAAATAGCGAAATGTTTGCCTTTATCTTCTTTATGTCTTCGGCAATGTCATAATCCATCTCTAGTTCAATGGGATGTGGTTTATCAGCATTCATCTTTTCTTCATTGGGCTTGGCCATCATATCATTCTGCTTAGGATCTTGGCTGGTAATGGTGAATTCGGGAATTTTATCAGCTGCGGAATTATTTTGAAATTTCTTAACATTTTTCTGCAGCCTTTTGATCTTTGGGAGTATGAGAATGTCTTCTTTAATCGACCCTTGGCTCCTTGTTGTTACGTTGGTTTCCATGACGTCCTTGTAGCCCTTATTCTTTTCTTCTTTAGCATCAAGTAACGAAACAGAATTCCACAAAACTATGGTTTCCTCTTCTTGTTCCTTTGTTGAAGTGGTACTCTCTTTTCTTTCTTCATCTCCATCCTCTGTTAATTTAGAGTCCAACAGCTGATTCATAACCAACGTCACCGAGTTTATCCATTGAGGACAATTCTTTTCAGAGTGTGGTTGTTGATGGAAAGTGAAAAAATTGTCCATGCCTACCTCTGTTAAATTCATAGATGCAAAATTGTGTGGAGGAGGTTGGGACTGATTGTTATCCTCTCTTTTCTTGTAATAGGGTTTGTAGAAATTTTGAGTTTCCTTTTCTTTCTCCAAGTCTATTATTTTGTTAGAAAGCTTCTGCATCATTTTTGCCATACTCTCAAAATCTGGTGATTTCTCTTCCTTAGGCTTAGGAAACAATAAGGCTTTCCTTCCCACACCTTTCTCTCCTGACTGTTCGGGATAATCTTCGATACTTTCTCTTTCAGCCTCCACTATTTCCGCCTCTTCATAGGTTTCCACCAAAGTAGGCTTAGCTCTTATTTTGAAAAACATGGCCAACTTAGGGCCTAAAGCTGAGGTATAATATTCAATCAGGACCTTGTCCGAAGGTTTGTCAACTTCAGAAAAATTCTTGAGGTATGCTGCAAATCTTTGAGTAAAGCTGTGCACTTTCTCCTTTCTCTCTTTCTTCAAGGTGCATAGTCCTTTCATGAGGGTTGCATGAGTCTTCTGAGTCGTATACTTACTTCTGAAAATTCTCTTGAAGGTATCCCAATTAGGGATAGAGTTTACAGGAAACCCAAAATACCATGATGCTGCAGCTCCTTTAAGGGTGTGCGAAAAAAGTTTGCAAACTACATCCTCATGCTCCCCCGCCCTTAACCCTTCTATGGCCAAGTAAAAACTTTGCAGGTGTTCATCTACTAGTATCTTCTCACTTGGATCTAATTTGGGTAGCATTTTCTCAAAGGCTTGAGGTAAATCATGTAACGGAGGTGTTAGATTTAAAGGTGATCTAGCTCTCCAGGAAGGTGGTGGATTTGGTGGGTTTGGGGGTGGATTGGCATTAACGCCTGCCATGAGTCTGGGTGGAGATTTAGGAGGTGAGAAAACAGGAGTGTGAGCAGGAGAACTATGAGGAGTATCTGGGCCTTCTTGATTCAAAGGTAGTACAAATTGCTGTAAGGATATTTCCACAAGTTCTTCCCAATCCCCAACCAACACTGAGTCTTCCAATATAGGACGATCTTTTCTTTTATATTCTCTTCTGGGCAATTCAGGGATGATCGGAAATCCTCTAATCTTCTTCACATATGCCCTGGTGTGTCTTCTCAGGTTATTAACAACCTCATTGTCAATAGAAAACAAATGTTCTTTACTCCTTTCTTCTGGAATTGGATTATGAAACCCACTGCTTTTAGAACTGTTATCGATGGGATAATCTCAGGAAAACAGGTTTCCTCGGCCAGCCATGCACTGGCGGCCCTCCTTCTAGTGCCAGAAACTGTTGAGGCCTGGAAATTCGTAGGCAAAAACAGCAAGGGATTCTCCCCAGTCAACATTCCCAACTAGCCCGTGATTGTTTGGCTTAGGGAATCCGTCCATTTTGCGGTCCGGCTACCGTAGGTCAAGTAACAAAAGGGTTTACTGGTTGCGGCCCAGTCCACCATATGTTTTTGTATTTTTTGACTTAAAGTATGATATGCACATGCCTAATTAACAATACAGGGTGATAAAGATGCAGGGAGTAGTCACAATGTGATACGCAGGTTCTTACCTCTCGTCTTAGAACTCACAAGCATCCAAATCATGCGAGAAATAAATACTGACTAAACTATCTCTAGAGAGCTTGGTATTAATTCATGAGTAATGCCCCCTGTTCATGTGTTATGGAGAATCATAGATCGTTGTTCTTATAACCAAACATACAAACATGAATAAAAGTGTGTATGATAAGATAGCTCATCAACAATCAAAATTCCCATTACTCATAGTGGAAAAAATATCATCGAGGTACTAAAAAAAATTTAGACAAGAACATAGGTTCAGGAAATTAGAACATTCTTACAGCTAATGAGACACAGCTGAAAATGAAATAGTTCAAATTCAACATCGCTCATTTAATCACATTGATACATTCCACATAGCACTTCCTCCAACAGGCAAAATTTGTAGTCTCTGGTTGTAAAACAAAATAGTTCCTCTTACAAGCATTAAGTTACAAGTTTTTTCCAGGGAAAAAGCCCCTGTCACTTCTAACTTTCAAATATTCAAACAAAAATAGTAGACCGCTTGGGTTCCCCCCAAACGTGTGACTTTTTGGTTCTTTGAACATTTCATATCCCTCCTTTTCATCCTTTCTACGCAAGTTCATTATCAGTTGAGTAATTGACGGACCTTTCAGATCTGCACCTTTGTTGCTTTCAATTTTGTCTTTTGCTTTGCCTGCGCCCCTTGAGATCCTGTCTCCTATTGGTACCTTCGCGCCATGGCAATATGAACCGTATTTTGGATCTCCCTGCAATTATTCAACGTGCATCATTCACTGGGATTGTATTCTGAAATAAAACATCAAATTAAACCAACTAAAACGACTAATCCACAAGAAATGGCCGGGTGCGCCACTGTCATGAGAACTCGGCAAATGCTGACACTACCACCTCACCTTCCAACGGGTTTGAAACTAATCGACAGCCTGGAACACTAACATCAATGGGGTAAATCCATTCCCAGCTGCATAAGCAGGTCCTAAAAGGTAACGGGCACCATGAAACCACTTAATCCTATCGGAGTCAGGAAAGATAAGACCTAAGATGCGGGTGGGAAAGTTCTCAATCGGAATTCGAAAGGATGTCGACATCGGAAGATGAAAGCTTTTCACAGCCGCAACGGGGGAAGAGAAAAGACTACGGACACGTGACTAGCATCGGAGAGCGGAGCACTTTAGACTTCGAGTAGCTAGCTCATTTGGGAGCTGCAATGGTGGAAGCAAAAAAGGTTATGGATATGCGACTAGAAGGCCGACACGCATCGGCGGGCGGAGCGCTTTATACATCGGGTGCTTAGCCGTTTTGCGAGCTGCAACGGCAGAAGGGAAATAGACAACAGCCTCCGATCAAACATAATTTGACACCTGATCAATAAAATATTAAGTGTTCAAAAATCTTTAAAATTCAGTGACGGTCAAAACCTGTTTCACCTCTGAAACAGCGGCCCCTCAAAGAACAATTAGCAAACCAAACTCAAAATCTACGACCCAAAAACAACTTCAAAACACACGCAAATTCTGAAAACTAGGATGAGACTTAATCTTCAAAAATCATTCAAAATTAAAGCATGACCCAAAAATTGAAGGATCCAAACGATTAAAACAATGCTAAATCATGAGGAGGGGACCGAAATTGAAGAAAATTAGGGAAAACAGTTGCAGCGGCAACAGGTAGAGAGAGATATTAGGGGTTTAGGGTAGAGAGAGAGATTGGGGGTTTAGGGTAGAGAGAGGGAGACAAAGAGAGGGAGATATTGGGTGTTATCATTTTAGTGAGACAGAGAAGGAGAGATTGGTTGTTATCGGTTTAGATAGACAGAGATGGAGAGATTGGTTGTTATCAGTTTAGAGAGACAGAGAGGGAGAGATTATGGGTTAAGGGTAGAAAGAGAGATATTGGGGCTTAGGGAATAGTGAGAGAGAGAGAGAGAGGGTTAGGGTTTAGAGAGATAGGGAGAGAGATTATTTAGTTAGGTTTATGGGTTTAGTGTAGAGAGGGATTAGAGATTAGGGGTTTAGGGTAGAGAGAGAGATTAGGGGTTTAGGGTAGAGAGAGGGAGACAAAGAGAGGGAGATATTGGGTGTTATCAGTTTAGTGAGACAGAGAAGGAGAGATTGGTTGTTATTGGTTTAGAGAGATGGAGAGGGAGAGATTTTGGGTTAAGGGTAGAAAGAGAGATATTGGGGCTTAGGGAACCGTGAGAGAGAGAGAGGGTTAGGGTTTAGAGAGACAGAGAGAGAGATTATTTGGTTAGGGTTAGGGGTTTAGGGTAGAGAGAGAGATGTTTAGGTTAGAGAGAGAGGGAGACACAAAGAGGGAGAGACTGGGTGTTATCAGTTTAGTGAGACAAGAAAGGAGAAATTGGGTGTTATGAGTTTAGAGAGATAAAGACTGAGATATTTTGGGTTAAGGGTAGAAAGAGAGATATTGGGGCTTAAGGGTTGTGTGAGAGAGAGAGGGTTAGGGTTTAGAGAGAGATATTAAGGGTAGAAAGAGAGATATTGGGGCTTAAGGGTTGTGTGAGAGAGAGAGGGTTAGGGTTTAGAGAGAGATATTATTTGGTTAGGGTTATGGGTTTAGGGTAGAGAGAGAGGGAGACAAAGAGAGGGAGAGATTCGGTGTCATCAGTTTAGTGAGACATAGAAGGAGAGATTAGGTGTCATCAGTTTAGTGAGACATAGAAGGAGAGATTGGTTGTTATCAATTTAAAGAGATAGGGAGGGAGAGATTTTGGGTTAAGGTTAAGGAATTTAGATATAGAGAGATATATCAGGGGTTATGGGTTGAGAGAGAGAGAGAGAGAGAGAGAGAGAGAGAGAGAGAGAGAAAGAGAGAGAGAGATTGGGGGTTAGCGGATTAGGGACAGATTGAGGGTTAGGAGTTAGGTGTTTTGATAGATATATAGAGTTTGATGAATAAGGGTAGATAGAGATATTAGGAGTTTGGGGTCTAAATAGAGAGAGAGAGAGATTGAGGGTTATGTGATTGGATATACAGAGTGATTGGGCGTTAGGGGTAGAGAAAAAGAGATTGGGGGTTAGGAGTTTAGAGAGAGATAGATCAATTGGGGGTTAGGGGATTTGAGAGAGAGGGGGGGGAGATTTTGGGTTAGGGGGTTTATAAAGAGATATTTTACTGTTTGGGGTTCACGGAGATAGGAATATTAAGGGTTAGGGGATTAGAGAGCTAGAGTGATTGGGGTTAGGTATTAAGAGAGAGAGAGAGAGAAAGAGAGAGAGAGAGAGAGAGAGAGAGAGAGAGAGATTTTGGTTTAGGGAGAAAGAGAAATATTGGGGCTAAGGGTTTAGAGAGAGTTCAGGGTTTGGGAGAGATAGGGACTTAGGGGCTTAGAAGAGAGAGAGAGATTGAGGGTTATAATGTTTGGAGCTTAATGTTACGAAGAGAGGGAGAGATAGAGATTAGCAGTTATTTGTAATAGAGAGAGGGGGAGAGATAGAGATTAGTGGTTATTTGTAATAGACAGAGAGAGAGAGAGAGAGAGAGAGAGAGAGAGAGAGAGAGAGAGAGAGAGAGAGAGAGAGAGAGAGAGAG
>LPNX010133713.1:0-21607 GCA_001517045.1 Pseudotsuga menziesii
ATGGGATTAAGATAAATGAAACAACTGATCCCCCATTAACTCGTGTGTTTAAAAACTAATTTCGAGGAAACTATGCGCGGGTCTGTAGTAATGCAACCCGCGCATCATGCGCGACTCTGTACAAGAGAAACCCGCGCATAGATGTATGCGCGACCTACTGAACATAACACTCGCGCATATGCGCGATATGCCAATAGAGATAGTCGCGCATGCACTCAAAATCTCAAAATAGAAAAGTAACTAGCTGGGCATATAGGTAATGTATTTCATCATCAACCAAGGTATAATGAAACTAGGCAAACCTCAATCCATAAGTGTCCTTTTGTGTGCCGACCTGAGGGATGTCAGCACTCGGACGGAGAGGTGCCAATCAGCTGTATAACAGTGTTTATCAAATGACACATACGGGAGTTCCCAAGAGAGTCTCCTTTAGCCTGGATGATGTAGAGATCACAGAACTTGCATCTGGAAAACTTGTAGCAAAAGTCCTTGCAAACCATCATGCAAAATCCTACGAGTTCTCCCATTTTGTGGTGGATGCAAAGCCCACTGCATTACTGACTCATGGAAATGAAGTTAGTAGATTGTGGTATGAGAGGTTCGGCCATCTGAACTTCAAATATTTGCAGCAATTATAGAAGAATTTTGTGGTTGAATGCCTCCCGGTCATCATAGCTACCACTAGAATTTACAAGGGATGTGTTGTTGGAAAGCACCCTGAGCATAAGTTCGATCGGGGGAAGGCAAGACGAGCATCATGCATCTTGGGACTGATACAATATGATATTAGCGGTCCCATGCCTATCACATCCATGAATGGATCAAGGTACGTTATGACTTTCATTGATGACTTTTCCAGATACACATGGGTCTTTTTTATCAAAAAGAAGTCGGAAGTCTTGGAAAAATTCATTGAATTGAAGGCCTTGATCGAGAATGCATCTAGCCAAAAGATCAAGATATTGAGATATGATAATGGTGGGGAATATTTCAGTAATGAGTTACTGCATATATGTTCTCAAAGTGGTATTCAGATCCATCATTCAGTCCCCTACACTCCCCAGCAAAACGGTGTAGCGGAGAGGAAGAATCGGTCTCTCAAGGAGATGACCACCTGTATGTTGGAATCAAAGAAGTTGGCTGAAAATTTGTGGGCTGAAGCCATGCATGCTGCAGCATATATTTATAATAGAGTGTCACACTCAACCGTGAAAGGGAAGACCCATTTTTAAGCATACTTTGGACACAAGCCGAATGTGTCGAATCTGCGGGTGTTTGGGTCCACTGCATGGGCCCGAATTCCACTTGATAAAAGGAGGGCTTTGCAACCACAAAGAACCGAATGTATATTTATTGGATATCCTAGTGAATCAAAAGGTTTAAATCTATTTGATATCAAAACAAAATAGATCATCATTGAAAGGATTTTCAAGTTCGATGAGCCTCTTTAGGAGGTAGAACTAGTGAAGGAGAAAACTGCTGAATTTCCTTCCTATTCTACTGAATATTTGGATGATGTAATTGGGAGTGATGACCCTGATTTGGATCCTTTGATTTCTAATATTGGTGTACAACAAACATCAGAGGCTGAATCAGAACCTAAAGTACAAAATCATCTCCCAACTTGGGCCTGACAGACACTCTCCTCCATAGGAGATAACATTGGAAATCTGGATGATCCAAGGAGAATCCAGTTCGATTTCCAAAGAACAGGTATTGCACTCTCTTGTCCTGATTATTTGCTGTCCGAATCTTGTTATTTGATGATAATTTCAGACCCTAATTCTTACTACCATGCTCGGAAGGATCCGAGATGGCAATTTCCCATGGATGAAGAGATGAATTCTCTTCAGAAAAAACACCACTTGGGAGCTAGTTTCTCTTCCTCCGGGGAGGAAATTGGTTCAATGCAAGTGGGTGTTTCAAAATAAGGTTGCTGATGATGGAAGCACCTGAAAATATAAGCCAAGTGTGGTAGCAAAATGTTTCTCCCAGGTCCAAGGTGTGGACCATGAGACTTTTGCATCGGTTGCAAAAATGGACTCCATCTGCCTAGTTTTGGCAATTTTTGCATCTAAGCACTGGGAAGTGCATCATATGAATGTTAAGTCTACCTTTCTGCATGGAGATATTCATGAGGAGATATACATGAAGCAGCCTAAGGGCTACATTTCTGATCTATCTTTGTTTTGCAAGCTAAATAAGTCACTATATGGGTTAAAACAGGCCCCAAGAGAGTGGTATTCCAAGATGGATGCCTTCCTTCTCTCGCAAAAATTCCAAAGGTCTAAATCAGATCCAAATGTGCATATACAGCAGTCTGATGGTCATTTGATTATTTTTTTTTATATGTTGATTACTTATTTATTACAGGTATCAAAGTTACTTCTATTTTAGTCATCAAAACTGCTCTCCACAATTCATTTGAAATGAGAGATTTGGGGCTCTTAAAGCAATTTTTGGGGCTCAAAATTGAGAAAATTTTTGATGGGATAATGGTCACTCAGTACAAATACATATCAGACCTGTTAGTCAAGTTTAACATGGCTGAATGTAAGGATGATCCATTCCCTTTCCTTTTAGGCATCAGCCTTGAAGAAGGAAAAAGCACACCTCCCATGGACTGCACTATTTATCGACAGCTGATAGGTAGCTTGCTCTACTTGACTCATTCTCAGCCTGATATCTATTATGCCATGAATTCTATGTCAAGATACATGCAGCAGCCTCATGATCTTGATTGGAAGGCAGCCAAGAGGATCCTCCAGTATATTCAAGGAACCAAGACCTATGGCATTCACTATGCTGCAGACTTCGAGCTAGAGTTGGTTGGTTACATAGATTCCGATCGGGAGGGCGATTCTATTGATCAGAAGTATAATTCTAGATATGTATTCATGTTTGGTGGTGGCCTCATTTTCTGGTCTATAAAAAATCAGGCCACCATAGCATTGTCTTTAGCAGAGGCCGAGTATCGAGGAGCGGTGAATGCTTGCATCCAAGTTGTTTGGTTGCAAGGCATTTTTTTAGAGTTTGATATTGGTAGCAATTTGTCCACTATCCTTTTTTGTGACAATAAAAGTGCTATTAAGATATCCATAGATCCAGTTACCAGGAAGAGGGCCAAGCATTTAGAGAAACACATGCACTACATCACAGAGTTAGTGCATGACAGGACCATCATTATGCAATACTGCCCGATTGATGAGCAGATTGTAGACATCTTCTCCAAGATATTTTCAGAAAATAAGTTCACTTACCTCCGTTCACTATAGGGGGTGCATTCATCAAGGTGATCAGACCACTTTCAGTGTTCAACTTGAGGGGGGGTTTTCCCACTAGGTTTTCCTTTTTTTTTCTCACTTAGATTTATTCTTAAGCATTGTTTTAGTTACTTTATTGTATAGGGTGACCTATGGCCTTAGTTGTTGGGGCCCTAGCATTTCATGTACTTTATGTTTTCTACCTCTTATGATTATAGCTTAAGGGGGGGTGTTGGAGACATTTACCCACCATGCACACTTAATTTGGTCAATTTGGCCTTGTTAAACCACTATCCTAAGTTTTATTGACTTAATTGGCATTAGAGGATCACTATATGACATCAGCATGATCACACCCACGCCTACATTCAGTCAAGGAGGCCAAATAAGCCTTCTCCTTCATTCGGGGAGGCTAACTGGATCACTCCGGGTGTGATCTGAGTGTCATAAATGCACCTAATTGATAACAGATGGTTACAATCATTTAAGGTGAGTGGTAAAGGTGCCTCCATTCATTATATTAATTATTTTATTAATATTTAATGAACTGGAGTCAACAGGGGCGCCTCCAACCACCTCTAATGGTTAGTTTGACTTCAGTTTACCTCATTGGGTTCATTGGAGTTATTGATGTGCTACCACTTGTTGGTTGGAATGCAATGACATGTCTTTGAGCTACTTTTAGTCAGACTCATTCATTCATTGCACTCTAACTTCAGTTAGGAATTAGTTGAGTCAATCGACACTTGATCAGTTGGTTAACTAGTGTGTTTACTGTGGCTTACAGTCAGTTAAGCTACACCCACTCATTCAATTCAAATGACCTCCTTAGGAATTTGAATTGTCTTGGAATTCACGCATCTTTCATAATCATTGTATTGTATTATTCATTATTCATTTGATTATACAGAGCTTATACTCCTATTGCAGCACCATTTTGCCAATTTTATGCTTAATTTTTTGAATTCTTTGTGAGACTGTGTTTTCAGTTCCTAGACCACTGTGACAAATTAATATGAAGAATACTTGTATATGCATAGAACATAGATCAAAACAACAAGAAACAACGTATTCTTTATAGAGTTGCTCGTCAACATGTTGATATGTCTTCTTCCTTTTCTCTTGGAAAAACTTTCGACACACCATCCCTTCCATCCCCCATGCTGAATCCATACAACACCCTCCTTGATGACGCACATCAACAATTTTGTAAAAAAATGGACCAACTAGCTGACATGAAGTCTGCTTGATTTGCAATGAATGTTACCCTGGTATGCCAACGAAAAAATTCCATGGTGCATACGGGTGTTCTCATTGTATTCTAGAAAGAAAAGGAAATCGTTTTTCATTAGAAAACAATATAGACCCAGGCATACAACCACATGTCCTTGCACTACTTACTCAAGTTGAAGAAAATCTCATTAGTCGCGCCAAACCAATCTTACAAGTTACACATGCCCGTGGTGGTCAATATAAATATTTTGGCCATACTATTTGCTTCCCCCAAGACATTTCCAATATTGCCACATCCCTACCCCATTTCATATCAGAGCTTGACATCCTTGTTTTTCACAAATGCAACTCTACAAACAATCCATATGAACTTTTATTTAGTCGAACATGTGTTCTTACTACTCTTGAATACAAAATGGAAAATGATTTGTACTACAAGGATGTATGAGTCAACCCAATTGCATTAGCTTCTTTGCCTCTTGTTTTAACATATGTTTCACCTTTTATTCCCCATGTTAATAGCAATGATACATTATCTCATCAGTAAATATTGTCCTCTACAATCCTACCACCAAATTCATTTAAACCCTATGAATTTGAATCATCATCGTTTATTTCAACAAAAAATAATGCTAGAACTGAGCTTGAAGAAATTAGACACTTCATACGCACACCAAATATCCCACTACCTCCTTCCATTGATTGCCCCTATAGACATATCCCCTATCAATGAGTACAAGACAGAAGGGCTTCTTTCCATGGCTTTTCCAACCTTGTTCCCCATAGGTGCAACAATTATTAGACAACCACACATTCATCAAGGTGATATGCACGAATATGCACTTCACCTCATTCACTATCATGAAAATAGATTTGGGAAACATCCTCGCTTCCGGTAATACATATACAATGTAATTATGCGTCATTGGAGTAATGCTACTGCTTCTGTTTTTGTCAAAATTAACCTTGAAGATACACTTCCTTCCACAATACTTGATCTTGTTAACTGATTGCAAGACATTCCTAATGACAAAATTGGTGAAAGGGTCACCCGATTTGGGTCTTCATTACATGGAACACGCTCGTATTGGAACAAAAGTAAATTTGAATTCACAAATGTGATCATTCAACAAGGTACACAAACATTATTCTTCACCCTTACTGCAGCTGACACAAACTAGCCAAATTTGCATGCTCTAATGCCTGGTAAATGCCCTACCAGTTTATATCAACATCATCAATGGAATATTCGCAACATCATATCAAATCCACATATTACATCACAATACATGCACAATATATTCAAGATATTTCTTGAAGAGGTGCTTCAAAAAGGGTTTCACATAACGGATTCTTGGTGCAGGTGTTTTACTATCTTTTCCTTCTTATCCTTTTCTTTATGTTTGTCAATTTATAATATTGATTTCTAATATATTCATTTTCCTCCCATGTAGGTATTAATGGAAACATAGGGGATCCACACACATTCATGGTTTTATTTGGTTGAAATATGCACCAAATATGGACACCTTAGACTGGGAAGATGTTGTTTCAGTTGAAGCTACAAAACACTTTTTTGACACATATGTTACATCTTGGAATCCTCGTAATTCCCACTTGTCCACTTTTGGGTTACATCATTCTGCTACAAATGATCCATGCAGTCTTGCATTACCATCCATATTTGCATCAAACTACTCAATTGACTACGAAGAACTTTTAAATTGTCACAACTTTATTTCGACCAAAAATCCGACGGCCGTATTGTTGGATTTTCGACACTTCCCTGTCGCATGTATGACACTATGATTTTTTTTAAGCATCGGTGGATTGTCGTCGGTTATCCGACACCTTTCCAATCCGTCGGTTAAGCGATAGCTCAGTATACTGTCGGTTAAATGTAAATCGTCGGTTATCCAACATCTAATTCATATTAAACTTTAAACACGCGTCGCTTAAACGGCGATAATGAAAATGTAAGCGTCGGTTAAGCGACGGTGGAGAAATTTAAAAAAAAAAACTACACTTACAGGCCGTCGCTTCTACAGCATGGTCGTCGGTTCACCAATGAAACCCGTCGCTTAACTGACGGATTATGAAAACGTAAGCGTCGGTTAAGAGACGGTGACGAATTTTTTTAAAAAACATTTACACCTACAAGCTGTCGCTTCTACAGCATGGCCGTCGGTTCACCAAAGAAACCCGTCTATTAACCGACGGATTATGAAAACTTAAACGTCGGTTAAGCGATAGTATTGAATTTAAAAAAAAAAATCACATACAGGCTGTCGCTTAACCGACGGCTATAAGTGTTTTAAAAAAAAAATACAAATGCCAGATTACTGGAGACACACCTTGATGTTTGTATAGATTGTGAAATTACTACAATAAAGCGAATGTTGCTAACAAAGTGCCCAGAAACAAATATCAGTAAGCTATGCCTGAAGTAACAATCGTGAGATAAAATGACAAATGATTAATAGCTTTGACCAAATGTATGTGTGCAAGAAATATATATATGATTTGGATGACAAAGACTTGCTTCAAGTTTTGATATGCTCAATTAAGTCATGTATCAAATATATAGCTCTTCCAAGAGTAGTATGTTTGAATGAGTATGGTTGTTCAAAGCTAGTTATTTGTTCAAGTCAGAATAAATGCAAATGTTTCAAGCAAGCCCAAAAACAATTATTATCAAACTTTCCATTTATAGAAAGGTAATATGAGCACCTATGTTAAGCGTAGATAGCAATGAATGATTTATGATAAATCAGTGGAACTTTAGCAAATGAGAGAATGACAACCACTAACAAATATATCATTATATCAAATTTCCATCCATATGATGAAGTCAACAAAGTGCAACTTCGAAATAGAAATGAGGCAAACGAAAATTGCAAATTTGCTCCATAGGACTATCAGAGGTGGTTGATTTCCATCATATCCCAAATGAAATGATACAACTGTATCAATTTGTATCTTCAATTTACTTCAAAATTGCAAAACTCAATCTTCCAAGTAACAAGACATGTCGTGAAAGCTATTTCCAGTCAATCAAAATTATATCTTGAAAAACAATCAAATGCAATGGCCAAACGTATGTGAATAAACACTTCAATGACATAGGCAACTTCCAAGTTACTTTTGTTTTTGCAAAGTGAAAATGATTTCACACCAATGTCAAGACAACTATTTCCAGCCCAAGCAAATTGTATTGTAACAGCAGCAATAGTACCTTTCAGTCAAGAAATGATGGTGTCCATATGCTTATATTTTTGACAAAGAGATTATAAGAAAGTTCCAATTTCCTTCCTAAATTCCTCAAAGTAAAAATGCTTGTGAAATTACTGTCAGAACAACTTGGTTATTGGTTGGGCATGACAATCCTCTTTGGCAAGTTTTATGACGGGTTCAAGGCTTCTTTTAATGAAGGAATTTGATAGGCAACTATGGGAGGAGTGAAGGCAATTAAGAATGGATTTATGACAGTCCATGACAATGAAGGCAATTAAGAATGGATTTATGACAGTCTCTAGGATTTTTTTTCTTATACATAGTTCAACAGCAATTTTGGAATCAAAACCTTTTCACTCCTAGGTTTTCTTTGGCTTATATGTAACCACATCTTGGGTTTTTGTGGATTGCCCTCAACCATTACATTCTTTGGGTGTTACATTGGTTTACCATGAACACTAGTGATATAGATTTGATGTTTTCTTGTACTAATTTATTTTGGCTTTGGTATTATTTGCAAATGAGATGGACAGTGATAACAGTTGGCCCGATGCTACAAAAGGGGCTGAAGAACCTAGTAACACTTTTATGGATGCTTATTCAGATGCGTTGAAGGATGAACTAAAGAAAACTTCTTTAACAAAAAGTTTTGTTCGTGCATAAGATCTTTCCTCAGCTGGGGATAAGAATAAGGTGCCTCCTGTAGTTTCTTCCTTTTAAGCCTCTTTGCTGGCATCTTTAACATTATTTCTTTAATCTCCATTTCCAGTAAATGATCTAAGGTTTCTTTGAACTTGATGGATATTATACAAGTAGAAGGAAGGGGATATTTGAATAAAGTATCTTCATAAGAAAATGGGTTGAATTCCTGTTTTCTAGCCTTCTTTCACCAAGTAATGGTAGTAGATCTTGCTTTACTAGATGGATTTCACTCAAGTTCTCAACTATCTTAATCTTGGATTTCCCACACGATGTAGAGAATAAATTTGTTTTTTCCAGTAAAAGGGTCTTTATATGACTTAACGGGGCTTTGGGCAATCCACCTTTTGGGAGATGAATCAAATTGTCAGTTTCAGTGCTTTATGCAATTAGTCTTACCAGAATTATTCTTTGTAGTAAAAAGGTCTCTATGACTTAGGGGGCTATGTGTGATCCACTTTTTGGGAGATGTTTCAAATTGTCACATAGTCTGAGTGTGTTTTTGGCAATTAGTGTTACCAGACTTTGTGAGTCGATGTAGAATCTAGTGCCTGACTCTGCTCTTTGAGGAATATCTGTAATTCCTTCGAGAATTAACTCGACCTTGAGTCATACATGGAATTTTAATTTGTGAGTATGTGTGACACTCCTAAGTCAATTGTGAGTCGTATTGACTGTACGAATCTGACTTGCAAGTTTTGTGACTTCACTTTTTGACCTAATTTCATAACAGACAATGGAGAAATCTGTCACCTGTTCATAATTCATGGCATTTGTACTTATATGTAGAATGATATTTGAGTTTCAAACAAGCTATTATTGAATATCTGCATTATATGGACAATGGACTCCAAAGTTTCATATTTTTAATCCTTGCACAAACATGGAAACTGGGCAAGAAGCCACATAGCTCCTCTTCACTCATCCCTAGGTGCACTTTGGCCTGCCAACTTCTATTATCTTCAACAAAAATTAACAAATTCTGAAGAAACTTTAGGTCCATGCTTTACACACTAACGGATGGCAAGTTGAGAGAGTTTTGATTCTTTATTGACTTTTGGTCCAGGCTCTCCACCGTTGTGCCTCTAGGCAACACTATATACCCTGTATAGGAGTTTTTTGCCTCCCTTAATTTATCGGGTTGGATATCCAAGGCAATATTATTGATGTTACCATTGTAAAGTTCATCCTGAGTTGATGCTAGCAATATATAATATGTTATTCTTTTGTTAAATAGCAAGGAAGTTATGGTTTGTAAAGGCAGTCATGTACAAGTCACTTCTTATGCTTATATTTTTTTTATTAATTACAGGCTCATTAGAAGACAATAGTCACATGTCTTTTAGAGTCACGTCTTCAGGGATTTTTTATAACACTTCATACGTTATAGATATGTCCTCTCTTCTAAGGAATCATTATCATCATAAAGTTATTTAGATTCCTCTGTTACATTTAAGGGCATATGAGTCATGTCCTACGGTTGCAGAGTGCACTCTAGTTGTCTTGGTTGCAGAATGCATCCTATATCATCTTTGAGGCAAGCAAAGTGCCACCCAAGCTCATTATGTACTCAATATTACAGTATATAAGTAAAAATAGTCTTTTTAACGAATACTATGACCAGTTCTCAATAGTTGAGTGCAAAATTTGTTATGTTCCAGGTTGTTTTATGCTTTAAGCTGGCACCTTTTATACCAGCAAGTGTCAAGTTAAATCTTTTTATTACTTCTGTTTATCTAAAACTATCTGGAGTATATAAAAAATATAGATTACATTATAATTAAATTATTTATTCTATTATTTTCAAAATTTCGTTCCTCTCCTTGCATTCATCATATTGACAAATTAGTAGCTTCAATTTGTATGTGCAGGCACAATCAGATGTTAAAGGGACTGAGGATGAAGATTTGAGACCTGTTGATATTGATGTTAACCTTGTTAAAAGTCTCCTGGACTCATTCTCTTCACAACAAGGCCTGCCAGGTCCTGCATCAAATTTACTTGGATTGATGGGGTTTCAGTTGCCTGATGATTCTAAGAGGAGAGAATGAGAATTTTACAACATTATGAAGGGCTGCTGTTAAAGTTTGCGATCTCTCCGGATCTAGAGAATCAAGTATATATTGCTCTGAAGGGGCAAATATGGTTGGTATTCTGATAGTGACATATTGCCCCTCGGAGGATTTATATAGGTCAGAATATTTTCTAAATATAGTATATACAGTTATACAAAACATTGTGGCTGTACGTTGCACATTTGAGGATTTATATAGGTCAAACTAGATTCCTGAAATGCAATATATAGTATATACTATATACATTATATACTATATACAGTTCTATAAAAGCTCCTTAAGTGAACCTGTCTGATTTGTTACTTGTGCATTGTCTGCTGACAGCCATTATCGAAGAAAACAGAGGCATTATCGAATGAAAAACAGAAGAGCTCACCTGCACAATTGCAATATGCAAAATGCGGCCTTGAAGACCAACTGCAATTGAAGAAATTGCCATAACTGCCGGTCCAGTAAGGAATCGAAGAACCATTCCAAATATTGCGTTTGATTTCCCACATGCTATAAGTCTTGTTTGAAGAGCCATGAATAAGCCTATCATCCAAAAATTTCCGTGAATCATTTGCAGTAAGCTCTGCATGTTTTGCTCAAAAAAAAATTGAGAAGATTCAGAATTCCCACAGCTAGAAACACAGTTTCACTCCTAATGTTATTTCTATAGTCCTTATAGCCATTGGTCAATGCCTACAATATCTTCTGGAATTGGGGTTAAATCATTGGTCAGTCTCTATTTATGCAAGATAAAATCTCTAGGTTATAAACTGTTTAGAGAATAATGAGACGGTAATGGAATCTTGTAGCAAGTTTACTTATTTCTATTGACAGCAGAGGAATACATGATACATCGATTGCCTATTATCACAAGAATAACTATAAGAAACAATAACAATACATATGCATGAAATGCTTTTCAATATTCTGTACAATATTATTTTTTCCATAAATTATCTGCAGTCTTAGCAATTCATCAATTTTTCAGAGAGCAATTTTCTTGAGAGGAAAATGTCAAGAAGATATCAATTGGTAAATACTAGCGAAAACAAGTATTCTTGGCTCAGGGCTTCCAATGATCAACAAAAAGTTTTATCTTTCAGAATAAAAAATAGAGAGATTAGGCTGTAGTCTAAAACTAACTCACCTAGACTAAACATAGCCATCCCAAGCCCTGCATCTGATAAAATCGTTATAGAACCTTCAAGAATCTTAGGCATGTCAAAATGCCACATGCACATCCCAGTATCCAAAGTAATGTCAGAAAATTTATTGCTGGAATTAAGAATATAAGAGCTAAAAAGAAATGAGTGATAAGATGAAACTCTCTTTAATGAACCAGCTTGTTTTGGATGAACAATCTTACGGATAATATGTTTAATCATGAGAGCAAGAGCCTTTACAAGAATTGTATATGAGACATTAACACATGTGATGGGCCTCTAGCTTGTAATTAGATCTAGGCCACTACCATTTGGGATGAGTTTAATAAAAACCTTATTTAAAATGCATCCCATCGATTGCTTGCAAATGTTATGCTTCTTCAAATGATCATCCTTCAAACTCAAATTTACACGCCTTCAACTAGAAATGAAATGACAATGAAAACTTAGATTTTAGGAGTGGAAATGATCGATGTTTGGAAGATGATGATATAATGGATGGTTGGAGATGCTAGTGATTTAATGTTACAATGATCCCCATAAGGAGACAATACAAAGAAGACAATTAAAAAACACACATGGATTAACATACTTACTGGTTCCATGATATTAAACAAGCAATTCATAATAGTTGAGAAAAATTGAAGCTAACAGAAACACCTAATTAACTCATATAAAAACTTACAAGCTAAGATGTAACTCCAAGAATATAGCCTCTATAATGGAAGGGATAGCTACGTACCTTTCCCACTTAATCTTAACTGGATACAAATACCTTATCTTGGCAAAGCTTGGTCAATGCCTCAACATGTAGACTTTGAAGATCTTCCAAACCAGAAATCTCCAGCCCATCAAGATTCTCACTCTGCAGTATAAAGAAAATGCATGTCTATAGTTAGCTGGAAGAAAGAAACAACGTATCTGGTCATAAGAAAGAAACATTGTAATAAAAACCTTATTTAAAAACCATCCCATCGATTGCTTGCAAATGTTATGCGTCTTCAAATGATCATCCTTCAAACTCAAATTTACACACCTTCAACTAGAAATGAAATGACAATGAAAACTTAGATTTTAGGAGTGGAAATGATCGATGTTTGGAAGATGATGATATAATGGATGGTTGGAGATGCTAGTGATTTAATGTTACAATGATCCCCATAAGGAGACAATACAAAGCAAACAATTAAAATAACACACATGGATTAACATACTTACCGGTTCCATGATATTAAACAAGCAATTCATAATAGTTGAGAAAAATTGAAGCTAACAGAAACACCTAATTAACTCATATAAAAACTTACAAGCTAAGATGTAACTCCAAGAATATAGCCTCTATAATGGAAGGGATAGCTACGTACCTTTCCCACTTAATCTTAACTGGATACAAATACCTTATCTTGGAAAAGCTTGGTCAATGCCTCAACATGTAGACTTTGAAGATATTCCAAACCAGAAATCTCCAGCCCATCAAGATTCTCACTCTGTAGTATAAAGAAAATGCATGTCTATAGTTAGCTGGAAGAAAGAAACAACGTATCTGGTCATAAGAAAGAAACATTGTAATAATGCATGCATTTTACCTTATTGAGCTCCTCTCTATTTCGAGAATAGTTTAATATTCTCTACTAAACAGGGCCAACCACGTGAAGGTGGAAGCTCATATGGGCCCTCCCCCCCCTCACATCACTCTCAATTCCCCATACCCAATGCACATGCTTGGAAATAAATGATATTTTGTGCGAACATCGTGAGTTTCTTGTCTTAAAGGAATTACGTGCATTCGATCATTAATTAGTTTATAGCATTCATTAATTAACTCATTCATTCATTCATACATAGAAAAAATAAATAGTTGAAGACATTACTCCATAATATCAAAAATAATATCCGAGGACAATGCATAAAAAAATAATGTAATAGTGTACTTATTACAATCACTACTTTTTTGGCACTTTTTTCTCTCCACATATTCTCTAAGTGTGACATCCTATTCTACCAATTGTTTTTTGTTTCCTATGCCCTCTGTAGCTGCCTATGATCGTGTTTGTCGACGGGTTGTGTGCTCATGACGTGTATGTGGCTGCTGTAAGGTGCCAGGATGTACTGGAAAAATGAAGAAATATTAATTACTTGACGTGTTTTTATTATTATCATTGTAAGTCCTTGATTAAGAAAAAAACATTAGAGCGGTGCTTTGTACCTGGCAACTCATGGGTGACATGAATTTCATGCGTTTGATCTTCTGATGCTGCCTCAAGTTGCACATGAAGACCCTCTGCATTAAAACATCAACACTTACAACAATATAGTATTTGCAATTTAATATTTGAGACTTTAATCACACAGGAATATTTATTACCTGGATTTCAATCAACATGAACTCCAATATCTCTTTCTCCTCCATCCTCTGCATTTTCTCTACTTTCGTTGTGCGGCTTAACACAAAGAAACTCAATATTTTATGTACTAGTTTATTAATGAATATAAAACACAATGAATCAATCTTAAATAGAATTTTTTTATTGTAGTTACCATTTCGCAGGATGGATCACTGGAAGACTTTGCTTGGCTACCATAACTGCTTGTTTGATGTTCAACAACACCTAAAAACCCGCGTTGGTAGCCGATCCTCATCTCTTCCTCTGTTGGCAAATCGTGGAATATTTGAACCTATAATTTTCAATTAGATCATCATTGTTGTTGTTATATCATCATGAAAACAATTTTAAATGCAATCTATAATTTCTATACAATAAAATAATTATTGATCATGCTTACGATTCGTGTTTGCAGGTTGGAATATCCACCAGGGCCAAGCTTGTGTTGCCCATGTTTTTCTATTCTTGCTTGGGTGGCCTTCGACATATCTGGTAGCCTATAAAAGTAATTTTAAATACGTTAAACATTGCAAAAAAATGGAAAAGAAAGTGTAATAAACATATAATTGCATTGCCGAAAGTATTGCATACCTTCTAGCTGACTCGGGTACTAGCTTGCCCGCTATTTTCGCAGCTTTCTCCCTTACATCATCCAACAAGCCTTTCCACTCCCTTGTTGGAATCATTGGAGGGCGCTCATACTTTGGATTAATTGCTAAGTTGTTCCAATATCCCTCCCGTACATAATGTAAATGTTGGCCAGCTTTTTCGAGAACCTTTTTTCGGTTGAAGGTATTGGCACCAAAAAACCCAACCAAGCGAGCAATAAGCTCATCTTTCAAAACTTTACTTTGTCGGTTCCACCATGTGCGGATAATGGGCCCAAACAACTCTAAAGACCAATCATTAAGATGTTTATAAAAGACATCATTTCCTACAAAAACGAGTATGTGTTAATTAGTGTAAAAAGAATGATGCATAATTACATTCCAATAAAATTATAATATATAGTTAAAATATTTTGTAAATAGTACCTGGAATCTTCTCCATCTTGTAGGGAATGAGATCTTCGTCCACCAAAAAAGTAGTCTCAAATGTTCCCGTGCTAGTGACACGGAAAGATCCAGGAAATGCTGGGACGATAGCATCAAAGTCATGCTCTTCTCCATGTACCGGCCCCTGATCCTCGCCGACACTCTCATGCCCCTGATCCTCGTCGTCACTCTCATGTTCCGTCTGGGGTGTCTCATTTTGTGTTTCTAACTGGCCAGATGGCAACGATACATGATTAGTGGCGAAGGTGGTGTCATGCTCAATGGTATCAGCATGCCTCTCACCGGGGAAAAAATGTTCCTGTAGAAACAAATAATATTTTAGTTACTCATATACGAATAGGAAAAAAAATTGCATTTGGAATAGACTTATAATTAAAGAGTTTGCAGCTTACATCCAAGCGCTTTACTTTAAGCAACACACGATCTATCTTTGCTTGAGTCTCATCCTGCGTCATTTGTGGATCCGATATAAGAAGATTGACAACCTCCTGATTTAATTTTGTTTTTGCTTTTTGAACTACATCCCGGATATTCTTTGAATTCTTGAGGTCAACATCATCAAGAATGTGCCCCAAATCCATATCCTTCGGATCCGTCTATAGATAAGTATCATTCGACATAAAAATAGAAAACATTAATTTCAATTTGAAATCATTAATATAATTAGATAACATAAATATGTATAAATATAGTTTCTGAAATTCACAATGTGCTATATACCTGCTCATGACCCGATGAGCATGGCGTGCTAACATCTATCGACATATCATCTGTCATGGAGCTCTTTCCTCGACCCTCATCCTACAAACAAAATATTGACCACGTTGATATCATAATTAAACAAATGTACTTTCTAAAGAAGCAGGTAAGTAAAAATGTGGTATATATACCTGTTGCCTATAGGGGGGTGTCGGCCTCCCAGGATCCATTGGGGACTTGCCCCGATCAGCTAACTGCAACAAAGTAATTAAAAACATTAATTTCGAACTGAAACCAATAAACGGGGAAAATCTTATTTAAAAACATATTTAAATATTGACCACGTTGATATCATAATTAAACAAATGTACTTTCTAAAGAAGTAGGTAAGTAAAAATGTGGTATATATACTTGTCACCTGTAGGGGGGTGTCTGCTTCTCAGGCTCCATTAGGGACTTGCCCCGATCAACTGACTGCAACAAAAGTAATTAAAAACATTAATTTCGAACTGAAACCAATACACGGGGAAACTCTTATTTAAAAACATATTTTAAAAAAAATTAATGGAAAACATATTGCGAAATTGATAACATAAAGATTACAGGTTTTGTGAAATGTTATATGTACCACTCCCGAAGTATCTGCATATGTATCTATCCGATTCAAATTGTAACTGATCAGCAACTCTTCCCTTGAAATCATGCCCAAAAACTTCATGCAAAACAACCTCAGTTATAGGGAAAAACCCTAATTCAACAAGCGCATAGAAAAATCAGCTAGCGATAAAATATAGATCCTTTATTAAACCTTTTGGAATCATTGTGATCCTCTCCTTATGGCGCATTCTATCATGCAAACATGTTTGAACTTTACCCAAGAGATAATACATCTCTTGGAGGGCTTCATCACTTCTCTAATCCATAAGCACATTTACACACACATTATTAGGGATTTTTATGCACATAAAAATGGGCTTTGAATCCCACAAGCATGGATTTTTATGCATTACTTTTCATACAGTTTCTATGATACATGGAGGATGTTTTGGTGCACGTTGTAGATGAATCGACAGAACCACAGAAATCCTCTTAGCCGTTCACCTATAACCTTGGAACCTATCACAAAAAGCCCTTCATCATTAGAAATCTCTCTAAATCCCTACATCTCTAGATTGATATACATCTCTATACATATCTATACAAGAATTTCTATACGGATACTGTGATTGGAATCTAATGCTGATGCTATGCTTATGCTGTTGCTGCTGGCTAGTATGAGCAGAGGGCACGGATGATGTGTAGTCTCCAGAGTGAGGTGTACCAATTACCCTAAAAAATGATCCATGCATGACAAGCAAGGAGGTGCCAACTGACAAGAATGAGAGATGTGAACCAATGGATGGTGGATGGATAGGCAGACACGTTTTTTAATCCATTAGATACAGATGTTCTGTTTAGTTCATATATGTAAAATCTATATACTACGTTCAATCATTACTCCATCCCGACAGACTACTTGCCTTATTAAGATAATATTAGCTTCCATGGAATTAGTAGTTGCATATTACTTATACATCTTGAGTGTTAATAGATTTGGTACCACTGTTTCCTGGTATGATAGAGCTTACTGTAAGAAACTAAACTATTGTATAGAACGTATCACTTACCTAATGGTTGTTATTTTTAACACCTATACTTGGAATACAAGTGGATTACTAGTACAATATCTATTCACGTAGGCTAAGAGCTCCTGGTCACCGGCAAAAGGGTAAAGGAAGGTTTATGGGAAAATAAGGATAAGGCTTCTCTTCTTACAAAAGGGTAAGGGCCTACGGTGGTGAGACTGTTTAAAGGTTTCTGGTTGATTCTGTTGATGATTTTTTATCGTTATATGAACACATGGAAGATGTGTAAATGAGAGCAGAACCAAATCAAAATAGCTCAATGTCACCTACTGAAGACATTTGGAATGGAATGGTAGCGGACTAAATCTTCTCTAAATCAAAATGGCGGACTGCTCCAAATCGACAAAATGGCAAACTGGTCCAAATCGAAATGGCAGACTACTCCTTCTACCTACTTTGCTTCTTAAACCCCTACCCAAGCTCTAGCCACCTCTATCCTACCTATTGAAGATGAGGAAAAGCCTGCCCTAAAAAAGTATCCTCAATTTAGGGATAAACAATTTACCCTCGTCCGACTCGGTCAAATGATAAGTCCTCAAAATAGAATAGGAACTAGACACACCGAGCCTCCCCCCCGAGATTGCTCAACGACTCCACAGAACAGTCAACGGATGGAACAATAGGGAAAGGAACTTGGGACAGAAATAGGATTGCTGGAGATTTATTGAACTAAGGGGAAAATGGATCTATATAGTAATCTGAATCGGAACAGGAAACGGACAAATCAACCACAGGATCATCAATGGACTCAGAATCTGGGACGACAAGGAAATTATAAGGTTGAAGTCCTCAAAACTATAAAAGCCATCGGAATCGAGCACTGAAAGGCAATAGAAATTGGAACCCGGACCATATATAGGACCACTAGCGGGGAATTGTATTGCAAAGTTTGGTGTGTTGTTTAGGTGGTTTTTAATTGTTTATGAGCATAATTTTTTTTATTTTAACCGCGAAAAAATGTCCTTTATATCATCAAATATAAAAAGTATCCATGGTACATTCAATTTTTCAACTTTTCAAACCAAGGAGAATGACAAGAATTAGATTTGTAATTGAGTTGTGGATGTTGATACTTTTGTTGGGATAGATTTTACATGGGTTGAAGATGGGTATTGTGGTAGTTTTCTCTCTAGTGTATTTAAATATTTAGTTATAAAGGTACTCAAAAGGATTTGTAACATGGTCTTTGGTGGGTATATTGTCATATTTAATATTAAACCCCCATTATTTATAAGATTAAGTATTGGATTTATTAATAGAAAGTGGAGGGACATTCATGTTCAAGGATCCATGGTGAAACAACCTTGACTAGGGTATGTCCTACAATTTTGGGAACATCGAGTATGTGTTAAAGAACAACATCCTCGGAGGTCATGATTTGTACTCAAAGTATCACAATATTTTGAGTGGTGGGATCTTCAACTCAAATTTTGAACAATGGAGGGTACAAAGGAATATCGTTGATGGTCACTTCAACTCATAGAGATTTTGTTAATTCATTGTAGTGTATTGACATTATGTATCAATACGAGGCTTATATATCCATGTCTATAGAAATATGTGACAATAAAAAATCTATCCATCTAAAATAAAAATAATCTGTCATTTGTATATTGTATACATTGAAAAATGAGTTGTTTCTCTTTGTGTATTATTTACATTGAAAATTCTCTTTTTTACTGTGTACATTGAAAATGGGTGGTTTCTCTTTTGTATTGTGTATATTGCAAATTAGGTGACATCTAATTTTTGGTTAGTTAGGGTTTTATTGATGGTATTAAGATTGTGTATGATCTTTCATCCTTGTCGCAATTAAATCTAGCTTTTTTGAATTGTGTTTGGCCTAGTTGGTTGTCAACTTTGGCATAAGGATTACAAAGAAGATTTCAATAGATACCCACTAGCCTAATAATTGTACCAATGTTCATGGTTGTAAAAAAGATAACTTTGGTAGCAAGAATGGTACCACTAAAGGTGTCAATAGAGTTTGTCCCGAAGGTGTACTACATGGTACTATTGAACCTAATGAAATCACTATTGACACCTTTGTCTTTAAATATGACATACTATAATATGTTTCAATAATAAACCCTTTTGGATTATTTTTATGAGAATTCCCCCCCCCTGAACTTCTGATTGTGGGATAGGTCAAATAGATTTGGAAACCATATAACTATATATCCACATTCACATCTTAACTAGAGGATATTTTTATTGTAGTTTATAAAATTTGGTCTTAATATTGGTATATTTCAAATTATGTGATATCATATAATCACATCATCATCAACATCCTCATCATTTCCATCATCATTATCACCATATTCATTCATCTCATTGTCATCATCATTTTCATTGTCATCATAGTCATCATTGTCATTGTTATTGTCATCATCATTGTCCTCATTATCGTCATCATTTTCATCATTATCATTATATAAGCACATCATTGTCAATGGCATCATCATCATCGTTGTTCATCATTATTTTCATCATTGTTATTGGGTATGTGTTATATTCTTTGCATAAATCCTATGCCAACTTGGATATTCTGGTATAATTTTTGCCCATTGTTTTCAATCCATTGTAATATAATTCTAGTAAATGGATTAGGGTTGTAATAATAATGATCATCATCATCATCATCATCATTTTCATCATCATCGTCATCATCATTGTCATCACCATTGTCATTCATGTCATTCACATTGTCAGTGTAATCATCATCAACATTCTCCATGACATTACTAACATTGCCCCCTTTCCCTTATGGTCTTAATAATGGTCATCATTGACATCATCATCGTTGTCAGCATTTTCATAATCATAATTGTCATTCATATCATTCTCACTGTCATTTTCATGTTCGTTATCATAGTCATTATCATCATCGTTATCATCGCCAACCCTTTTCCATGAGGCATGCAGGGCACCATGCAATAGAATTGGTGTTTTCGTATTAAGAACCTGGAATGTTGAAGTGAATTTATTGATTGACATTCAAATACTTTCAGCATAAAATAATTGTAATTTAAATAGTATGCCTACATATTGTTAAAGGATTTTTAAGCATTTTTTATGTTAATGATCATTTTTCTTTTCCGTCTAGACTTCAAATAATGTGTCCATATAATAATTGAAACCCAAATACCTTGTTAGTGCCAAAAGGCCTTTTCAGCAATATAAATGTAGGTAGAATCTCCATTGTAAGAAAACCTTTCATTTTTCAAATTCAAGTGCATTTCTTTAATAATTCATAGCATGCCTCTCTTTCATTTCACATTGATAGCTAGACGAGGATCATTGAATATATTGCGTTATATGCTTGCTCCAAATCAGCTACATCTTGAGGTACTTGAGAGATTGACTTGTCTTGCTAGGTTGGCACAAATTTGGATGCATGGAGGTGTCCATGAAGATAATTATAAGAAATTATATTATATCACCAATAAAAAAGGAGTAGGATAATGCTTTATTTTCTATTATTAAAGGGGAAAGGAATATAACAATTGAAAAACATGAAATAACACCTAACAAGATTACTAGGGTATTCAAGAATTAAACATTGAAAATCATGGTATAATCCATGTCCTACATGAAGATTTCATTTAACTCTGTCCCAAGGCAAAAAATCCTATGGAGGATACGTCTCTAGGATTATCTTGGAATCCTATCAACACTTATTATATCCATAGATGGAGTGATAGTGTCTTTGGATTTCAAGAAGTGTCGACGGTCATTCCCAACCCATCGCCATGTGTCTCAGTTCATGATTCAGTCCTACGAATGTGAAGGGAGTAGGCTCTTTCTATAGATTCCTTTCAACACTAGTACACATTAGTCAACAAAACACCTCGTGAAGGGGAGAAATATTAGGATGGAGTGCTATCGGTTCAAGGTGATCGGAAAACCAAATCCTAAATCATGTAAAAGGAAAAATATTTGGCAAGGAATAAATGAGTAGAGATTCCATGACATACCATGTAATCTAGCCCAACCCAATGTTATGGGAAGGCATGAACACATACTATAGTGTGATGAGTGATGACAACAACTACAACTACAACATGGTAAGGAATTATATTAACTACAACATTGCATGCTGCATGCTATTCATGAGCACTAC
>LPNX010133720.1:12629-41415 GCA_001517045.1 Pseudotsuga menziesii
GTTTTCGCAGAACACCTCGTAAATAATCCATCCATCCATAAATATTAATGCACCTTCCTCTACTCATTTAGTCATTAAGTACTCCCTGATAAGTCCTTGAATTACTCATCAATTTAGATTCATTTTTTAAAATTACTTGGGATTGGATTTACATGGAGCAATCGTAATTCACCCTATTAGATATTCTTTAGCCACCCAATTCAAGAGAGGCTCACTCACTTAGTGGCAGAGCCTTCTACAACCTAGAAAGTTTCTAAGGATCAGTTAGGTAGGTGCCCACATTACGAGTAGGAAGGGAATGCTTATTAGGTCTATCTTGATTCCTCTAGATGCTGTTTAGTAGATTGTTCATCATACACACCAAGCTAGATGATGTTCTCCTATGGAATCTTCTTGGGAGATATTATTTCCATTCATTTGTGAAAAATGCTTGCCATCTCGATGTAGTAAAAGAAATGTCCATTTTCTTATCTATTCATGGGAACGATTTGATAGTCAATGAGATCTAAAGGTGTGAAATAACATGGACCAATGAAGTATAAAGTAGGGTGTGCATTTGAACCTAGGTCCTCTTAACTGAAAATCATAATCAACAATCGGGAGAAGAGGATTCGATATTGAGCAGGATTGAATTGGTTCCAACTTTGACTTGCAATTTGTATTTGACTTCCTATTCTAATTTTTTGTATAGGAAAGGGTGTACACATATTTATTTTGTTTATTGATATGAAACATGTTCACATAGGCATCAGTGAAGGGTTAACATTTACAAAATGAACAAAAGTTGGTACTGTGATAAAAAGTGAAAGTTTATTTTTATCTTGACAATGGCATAGAAAAGTATCTAGAAGTGAATAAACCATCTTCTATTACTCCTATCCATTTATGGAAATGCATGTGCAAATATTCGATCTTGTCTCTTGAGTCTTTATGCATTCAAGAATCCTTCATATTTTCTACATGTTTGTAACTTTGCATTAGAATATTTCTCTAAAATTTGAATCTTATGTAGTAGTCGATGGATGAAATGCTATTAGTTGATGAACACAATATGGATAGGGTACAAGGAAACAATTTTGCACTCAAGCTTCCTGTGCTGGTAGATGCCTGAAATCACATTGTTGAGTGCAAACTGCCATAATATTGAGCCACTTCCTGTGAAGTAGTCAAGTCTCCCTCTCTTAAGTATTGCCAATTTCATGGTTTTGTTTAGCATTGATGGTTGTTTGATGTCCATTTTTTTAAGTTACACATTTCTTCAACTATTGTTGACTGAGGTGATATTTGCTGGACATCTCTCACATGAAGGTAGACCATTTTTTTTATAATGATATATCTTGTGACTGTGACCAGGGGTTTAATTAATAAAGTATTTGAATCAGTTCGACAATATGTCATATCATTTTCACATTGGCCACCTTGAATCAAAAACCTTGGTTTTCTTTAGCCCATGCATGTAATATGAAAAAGTAATTTGCTTAGCCATCTTAAGTCTTATATTTGTAATTAGTGCAAATTGGTATTGGCATATTTAGAAAAACATATGTACATGCATCCACCAATAATCATATATAGATTGAAAAATATTAAAATGTTTTAGGCATAAGCTTTGTATTCACATGCATAGTATTTGATGGGAAACATTCTATCCAAATAGTTCCTTTGTTTGTGGGAACGAAGGGATAGGTCTTTGCAACCCATTTATAGAGGATTCTCAGTTCTTTCAACTGCAATGCAACCAAATTGGAAGGAAATTTCTTATATTTTTGGAAAGAGCCAATGCCTTAGTCTAATACCAATCTTGACCAGAAATGCTTCAAGCGTTAAGATGCTAAAACAACCCTTTTCTATTTTTGTTTTTTCTACTAGCTTTCTTTTCATCAAACATGCATCAAGTCAAAGCTAATCATGTCATTAGTTAATGCCCTTTAATCTTGAAAACTAGCTTCTAAAAGATAAAATATAGGATATCATACTTCTACCTAAATATTAACGTCTATGGCTATAGCCATTTGCAAGTATCAATAATATCTTTAGGAGGTAGGCAAGATTGATGAGTCTTGTTTGATAAATTTCCTTTGTTCCTTCACTTTTAAAAAGGTCATTGGCAATCAAGTGTTTTCCAAGAAGACATGGGGAGAGCGATTATAGTGTCTAAACATTCTTTGGAAGATGCTATTTTTGTTTTGGGACCAAAATTGTGGAAAGTTCCACCTCCAGATACAAAAGAAAATACATGACAGAGGATGCAATCTCTTTTGTTTTTCTTACAAATGTCAAAGATGCCCAACTTGTTGAAATTGAATGAAACATGCTTGCAGGTTATAGTTTGCCTCTATTCTCTGATTACACTTATCAAATTTCTAGATTATTTGATCCTTCATATTATCTCTTTTGTATTCTACACCTGTTTTAGAAGATTTCTCTCACTACCTATGTTTTTATTTGGGGATATAACCTTACAAAACATACCTAATACCAACCCATTATTGGTGAGGAACTCCTAGCTTGTGAATTCATCAAGACGTTGAGAAAATATCATCAATGAAGAACATGGGAGCCTTTTATTAAGGGATTTTCAATCATTTGTCCTCACACTGAATGTTATAGAACCATTTTCCACCTCAATACCAACCCCATCTTGAACTTACATATTTCAAGACTACAAACCATTTTTCTGAAATCCAGGTCGATAATAATAATCCATTGAACTTCCTTTCTTGAACTTCTTGCCTATAAATGCATGAAGAGATCTTCTATTTCATCAATACGAAATTACACAACAATAGATATCTTGTTCATCATAATTTCCGTGGTATCCATCACAATTACTAGAGGTTAGATGTCACCTCTCATGGTATTCAACCAAGAAAAATAATTCTACATAGATCTTGAAAAGTGCAGTTGTTGCTTCTTTGACAACCACAACTTTTTCATGGTTTACTAACTTTTACGTGGTTTTTGCAAATTCAATCCCTTGGTTTTCCTTTTCCCACACATTGGTGGCTTGATCATTAAAATTGGTCCATGCTCTTCAACCTAACCACTTGTCAAAGGATTTTATTGAGTATTCACAAGCCCTTTCATGCAAAATCATGCACAAAGAACTCCTTAAATGGGGAATTGGTGGAATTGCAAGATATTCCTTTTCTTGGGAAAGTGAGGTTTTCTTACATGGTTTTTTTATATTAGATTTGTTAAACCCTAAATCCGACAAGAACAAAAATAAATGTATATATTTCATAGTATTGTTGAACCCTAAAACCATAAATAACAAATATAAATGTAGTTCATCACTCTCTCATAGATATATCTATACTGCTAAAATTTTTCACTAAGCCTTCTCTCTTCGAAACTCATTCTATGCAGGTGGGGAAAACCACATCAATAATGGTACCCTGGTGCACAGCTTAACAATCCATCAAATTCACCATTGAATCAATGCCAATTGGAACCTTTGTCTAAAACTTGACAATGTTTAGATGTGTTTTGTCACAACCCCAAAGCTTCATGCTGATAACATGCAATACTACTCGACTTTAGATATAGAGGCTTGGACACATAATATTACTTGTCAAAAAAAAAAACATATCTTCACCTAGATATTTCCCATACCTCCACTCTAAGCTACATAATGATAGAATACATCTCTTCACCTAGCGATTGCCCATACCTCCANAAAAAAAAAACATATCTTCACCTAGATATTTCCCATACCTCCACTCTAAGCTACATAATGATAGAATACATCTCTTCACCTAGCGATTGCCCATACCTCCACTTTAAGCTACACAATGTTGAGACTAGTGGCACCTAACGATCTGTCCATGAATTAAAATTAGTTAATGTGTTTTCTTAATTAAGCCTTGTGATACTTAGGCATTATAAAATTAACACAATGAAAACAAGGAACAACCACAACAAAGATTGTGAAAGATATTATGAAAAAACATAACTACAAGAGAGCAACTTGACTCACCATCACCAAGAAAGTCACATATGCAAGAAACATATAGGACCTATTCAATGCCTTCTATAGATGCCATATAGGTAATCATGTGCAACTCTTGTTCATCATATGGATCAACATGATAGAGAGTTTTTATGGTGAATGAATGAATGGAAATTATGCTCAGTTTGTGTTGGTCGTCTGGGCAGACCCAGGTTTACTATAATGAACCAACAACACCCCTAGCTCACTGGCCCTTTCGGTGACAGACCGCGGAGCGGCCTGAAGTCTCACTCGAAGTGATCCTAATGGGTAGGCCAAGGACTCAAGTGTCTCGGCTAGGTTCTGTATGGCGTCCTGTGTGCATCTTGCAACTCTTCTTAGCTCGCGAGACCGCTCTTTCCTCTTTGCGATGCGCAGCTTCCTATTACTCACTATGATTCTAATCCTTGTCGCGTCGTCGCATCCTGGGAAACACGTAACTCTTTCCTCTGCTTGATCTTTAACCGTAGCGCACCATGGCTCCTCTGTTGGTGTGATATCGCCTTCCTACAATATCCTACCGCTGCGACTCAGCATACCTAGCGTTGCTCGTGTTCAACTCACAAGACTCAATACACAAGGCTATTTTATACTGTGATTCTTAACTATCTTGAGTGAACCTTAGACAGACTCGTATACAGAATACTTAAAGAATTCAACTTGCATTTATCCTTGTAATATGCTATGAACTAAATAACATACACATACATTTACTGTAAGAAAAGTTCATGTAATGAATGAAAGATATAACAAGTAAATACAATCACATGAATCAAACACATAACACTCTGATTTTACGTGGTTCACTTCCAGGGTGGAAGTTACGTCCACAGAACTGTGCTTCTATATTATAACTTGAGAGAGGTACACAGTTCTGCTGCACCGCATATGCAACTAGATATCTTCTGGGTAACTCCGCACTCATCCTAGAGCCCTTCTCTCCTAGATCTCTTCTCTATATTTCCTTCTTACAATATACTCTCTCTCTCTCTCTCTCTCTCTCTATCAATCCTTGTGGATTGTTACAATACAAAATAACAGTAAGCTAACAAACTACTGATAATATGACTAGCTGGATGGCCTAAAATGCCCAAAATGCCAACCTTTTACAATACAAAATACATCTATTTATAGGCGGCCCGAAGGTCTCGCCATTACAACAATGTGGGCCTGTCCCAACAGTAACCCAAACCCTAACTAGTGACAGTCGGCATATCTATACTTGGGGTAGCCGCTTTCTGTCACACCACTGCTCTCTGTATTCTTCCATGCTTCCTGATGCTGAACATGGGTACTATGCACCGCTTCTTGTCTTCTGTCCTTCGCTGAACATGGGTCTTCGCCGCTACCTTCGATGCAATGTTTGAGCTCTCTCTTCTCAGCCGCTCAGGTACTGTTGTCTTCCTTGACTTCTCTGTTCCAACAGTCACGGTTTCTGGCTTTGCTCTGCAGCTAGAAACATGCTACGGAAGCTTTTCCTTCTAGAAACATGACTTCTCGTAGCTTCACCTTATCTCTTCGTCTTCGCCAAACTATCTATTTGCCAAAATGGAAGCTTTTCCTGTAGCTGCGGGAATATGCTCCAACAGTCCCCTAACACTTACTTGTGGCTCGTCCCTAAGTCACTACCAATAGGCTTCTTCTGATGTAGCTTCTCCTTGGCTTCCTGTGAAGTGCGTTGAAGCTTGTCCTGAAGTCCTGCGACTTCATTCTCCATAGCTGCGACATGCTCTTTATAGTTTATGTAACTTAGTTCTTTGGGCTCTCTTATCTTTCCTTCCCTCAGTCATGCTCTCACTCTCGTCGCTTGCGAGACATTTTAAGGATATTCAATTCGTGAGAAGTCTTCCATAGATATCCTTTCCTCTTTTTCTGTGTTAGAACTTTTATCACAAGGAAAATCTGTATCTTCCATCCTTCTCAACATTTCTTTCAGTTTGGAGCCTACTTATGCGAAAGGTATACAAACCAGGAATTCCATTCCAAGAACAAGCCTTTGTCTGCATCTTGAAGTTCTGCTTGTTCGGTTTGTTTTCCCTTTCACTTTTCTTCTCAACAACTCGCTCCAGATATTCACGCTGCTTGGGTTTCGCATATTTTCATTCTTGACCTTTGGAACCTCTTGTTCTTCTCTTAGCTGATGAGATAGGTCATATCCCTTCTCCCATTGCTTTCTTTTTCTCATTTTTTCCTTTCATCCTAGCGGGAGATTTCTTCTCATCATTCTGCTACTCTGCTTTCTTATCTTCAGTGATCGGCTCAGCTTTCTTCTTCTCTGCAGCAGAGACTTTGATGACATCTTCTACATCCTGTGCTTGACTCCTCATCCTTGGAAATTGTCTTACCTGTGATGCTCCTAATTTCACAACCCTAGGCGGTGTCGTCATAGTGGACATACGACCACCAAGCTCGAAGCCTCCTCGGGCAGAACCCACTCGGTGTTATACTTTGGATTGGCAATGGCTGCAAACTCTAGAAATCACAGCACTCTGCAACGAAATTAACTCTGGATAGGGGAAACTTAACACTGCACTCTATAGCTCTCGGCTCTTTGCAAAAGTAACCCTCCCGAATGAATAATGTCTACTTTTATACCAAAGGTGATAATCCCGGATGCAACGGTCATCTAGACTGAACCTGTCGGTCGTATTAATTGCTTGGATGAGACCACACCCATCATCCCAATCCTCAATAAATGCTGAAATCCAATCAATTTTCCTTGAAGCGTGTGTATGCAGGCGCCGGTCTTGTCGAAGATTTGCTAAATATGGATAATTGATTATGCTGCTGCCCAAATATACGGTAAGGTATACCGGTCATTTCCTCATTAACTACTTGTCAGAAGGCAACTTGACTAGCCCTCTGTCTCGTTACAAAGACTGGATATGTGGCACGGAGAAACATCGCACTGCCACAATGCCATGCCGCATCACTTGCTCAACACAAACTTACACTTTTTTTTTTTTTAAATGAACCGTCCTTATGCGATTCCTTATAATTAGAATACCTGTTGGTGTAGACTAATTCCTGGTGCGATGCCTCCTTTCAACTACACTGGACATCTGCACCATTTTGACTCTGAGTTAGGGCTGATAGGTGGAGTGGCTGTCATTATAAATCTTAAGCCTACTTCCATTGATCATCGTGGGAAGAAGCTCCCCATTCAGTTTGTTGAGCTGAACGGCTCCCCCCTCTGTAACTTGTTGTATCTGATATGGCCCCAACCAATGCATCTTGAACTTCCCTGGAAACTTAATAAATTTACTGTCATAGAGGAGTACTAGGTCTCCGATCTAAAGAGTCTTACTCTTAATGTGCCTGTCATGCAAATCTTTTTCTTGTGCCTTCTGCACTTTCTGATGGAATCCAGCGATGAATCTATCTTCCTCTAAGGAAAGCAGCTACGCTAGCCTCTCGTGCATCATGTCTGTATCAGCCATTCCAGTGATCTGAGCAATTCTTAAACTAGGTAGAATATACTCCACAGGCATAACAACCTCTTGTGCATACACCAAGCTGAAAGGTGTGTGCCCTGTAAGTTTCTTGCTTGTAGTCCTATATGCCCATAATATAGCATTAACTTTGAGGTCCCAATCATTCCTTTGGCTGTTGCATATCTTAGTAAGAGCATTTTCTAAAAAATTGTTAAAGGCCTCCACTGTACCATTAGCTTGTGGGTGGTAGGGAGTGCTCTTATGGTGCTGTGTCTGGAATTATTCCGTCAAGGCCTCAATGGTGTGATTCAAGAAGTGTGTGCCCTGATCACTCATCAAAATTACTGGGCATCCAAATCTAGTGATGATGTTTTCAAAAATGAACTGTGCGGCTGTAGCAGCATCACAATTTCTTACTGCTTTGGCGTCTACCCACCTAGTGAGGTACTCTGTTCCCATGATGATATATCTCACACCAGTTCGTTTTCCCGATGGGTTGATAGGACCCACAAATTCTATAGCCCATTTGTAAAATGCGCACAACGTAACTTGCGGCCGCAGCGGCATTTCATCTCGTCATGAAGGTTTTCCTACCCTCTGGCAGATATCGCAGCATCTGCAAAAGCCCTTAGTGTCTTTGTGTAATGTGGGCCACCATAATCCTGCAGTCAGGATTTTCTGCGTAGTCGGCTTTCCTGCGAAATGACCTCCTGGGGTACCTGAATGTGCTTCTCTGATAATAGCCTCTTTTTCATGTGACATCACACATCTACGCAGGACTTCATCTAGACCTAACTTGTATAACTGTCCTGCGATCAGGGTGAAGTCTGCTGCTTTAACAACCAACTGCCTCTTTTGATGCTTGGTAAACTCCTCAGGTGCCCTTCCTGTAGTGAGAAAGTGAATGATATCAGCATAGTACTCATCTGCGATCTGAATAGAGAACAATTGTGGATCTGGAAAACTGTGCTCTAGATTACTTCACTCTTCTCGTGAGTCTATTCGCGATAGATGATCAGGTCCAGTATTCAATCTTCCTAGTTTGACAATGATTTCAAAATCATACTCCTGAAAGAGGAGTAACCATCTGAAAATTCTTCCCCCTAACACTGGCTTATTGACCAGATACTTCAATGCAGAATGGTCAGTAAACATCTTGAACAAGGCACCCAACAAGTAGTGCCTGAAATTCTGTAGCGCGTACACCATAGCTAAGCCTTCTCTTTCTGTCGTGGTGTAGTTCTTTTCTGCTATCGACAGCTTTCTACTGGAGTATGCGATAGGATGATCGATACCTCCTTCTCCTGGTTGCGTTAAAACAACCCCTAGTGCGATGCCAGATGCATCCACATGTACATGAAATGGCTTAGTCCAGTGTGTAAATACTAAGATGGGTGCTGTAACCATCTTCTCTTTAAGTGTGTTTAGACTCTGCTGGCATTCCTCATTCCATAGGAATTTTACATCTTTCTTTAACAATTTTTCCATCGGTGCTGTAAATTTTGCATATCCCTTGATGAATTTTCTATAGTACCCGGTATGACCAAGTACCGTTCTCAATTGTTTGACTGAGTTGGGTGCTGGAAGATTTACAATGATGGCAATCTTTGTGGGATCTACCATCAATCATTTCCTACAAACTATGTGACCCAACAAAATACCAAATGGTGCACAGAATATACATTTTTTCAAGTTCAGAGAAATCTGGTACTACCTACATTTCTCTAACATCAGTCTTAAATATCCTATGTGCTTGTCAATTAATCCAAATACAGTCCAGTCATCAAAATAAACTTCTAGGAATTTATGGATGTATTCTTTAAATGCAGCAACTACTACTCTAGAAAATATAGCTGGTGAATTCTTAAGACCAAAGGGCATTACCGTATACTGGAATGAGCCCCATTCTGTTGCAAACGTGGTCTTATGTTGATCTTCTGGGTGGATTCTGATCTGGTGATAGCCTGAAAAGCCATCAGTGAAGGAGTAGACCTCATGTCCTCCCACATTGTCTAATACTTCATTAGTGAAAGGTGTTAGGAATGGATCATGAAGCGATGCATCGTTGAGTTTACGTAAGTCGACATAGATCCTGATGTCTCCTTTGGTTTTCTTCTCTTACATGACCATGGGACTAACCCATTCACTCTCTTCTACAGGCTCAATGATGGCTGCTGCTAGCATCTTATCGATCTCATCCTTAACTTTTTATTTGAAGCATGGATTTAATCTATATGGATGCTGCTTGACTGGTCTAGCATCCTCTTTCAATGGTATCCTCATTACTCCAAGGTCTCCAGCTATTCCCTTCATCTCTGTGAACTTGGTGGGAAATAGGTCCTGATAGTCATGTAACAACTCTACAATCTGTCCAATTGTTTCATCGGTCCAATAGTCTCCAATAGAGGAAAACTTTGGTTCTGTGTCTGTGCCAATATTGATCTTTTTAATCTTGATCGGCTCTGTGATTGCTGGAATCTATAGCTTCGGTCCATCAACATCGCGAGTCCCTTCTGACTCCGGAATGTTGATGTTGTGAGGATTCTCATCCTCCTCCTCTGGTTCTGATGCAAAATTATAGCACTCGAGCGCATCTTCTAACTAAATGGCCCACTCAGGTTGAGTATGTACTGATAGGGTACAACCCTAAAATATCTTAACCTTTATTACATCTAGGGCCTGATCAACATTTAGATACTCAGATTCAAAAGCGAAGGTGAGTAGAAAGCTATCTATTAGAAGTGGCCATGTATTCGTTCCCTTGCGCAATTCAATCTCTGTGTACCAGTTCCGTGGAACTGTGTCCAAAGTGTGAATGAATTGGTGAACCCATTCATCCTTGGGAATGTTCGACCAATTCTGTTCACATGTCTGAATGTGTGACTTGGGGTCACTTTCTCCTGTGTATCTCTGCTGGGTATACTCTCTGTCGGTAGAGAATCTAATCGCCGTAAATCTCTTAAGATCATCCCATGATGCAATATTCTCTTTATGTGCGTCCCACCATCTTGCAGGTGTGGCTCGTACTGCAAGGTCCATAGCTACGATCCTCTACTCGTGAGGGATCTGTTGTTCAAACTGCATGAGAAATTCCTAGATATCTGTTAGACCATGAAATGATGGAATCTTGTTGATCTCTGCAACAATCCATCGCAGTGACTTAGTCATATACGCACATTTGCACGCTGAGACTTTGTAAAGTCTGTTCTACCAGTTCTCTAGACCAACATCCGAATCCAATGCGCATGAGCTATCGCATTGCCAACTAATGTTCCCTTCTGTGGTTGGATTGATGTAGTCGCTTCGGTTCACAGTCATCTGATAGAGACTATCAATGTTACGTGCCTCTTCCTCTGCTCAGATAGGTTCAATGTATCTAGGATCGTGAAGAGGATCTAACGCTGTGATGACCCAGATCTGCACGTCCTCAAAGGTCATTTGTCTTCTCTTTAAGTTGATAACAGCCATGTTACCAACTGCCTAATCAATGCCTAGCAGTGCTGGATATGGTCTACTATCACCAATGATTTCTATAACTTCAAAGTCCGTAGAGCTGCGAACTTCGTCAATGTCAACTGGCACCTGCGATAATCGACCTAGGGGTGATACCCACTGTTGATTAGCTAATCGCAAATGGATAGGTGATCTAACTAACTTAGGGATACCCATCTGTTCCCATGTCTGCTTAGTCAGAACATTTACCTATGATCCCAGATCTAGGATCACCTCGTCCATTTCAAATTCTCCAACCTATGCTATGAGTCGCATCTCTCTTCCTATTCTTGTATGTCCCATAATGTTATGAACAGCACACTGTGCATTGCTCACGGAAGAAGATGGCTGACACTGATCTATGATGCGCTGGAGTTCTCCAATAGCTTGCTCATTTCTCACGAGTTTTAAAAAACTCCACAGGAAGGATTGTACACTTCCTGCCAACTCCCTTTCATCGCAAGCGCCCGATGTGGTAGCCTGCGATGTCTGGTCAGGCATAACACCACAAGGTGCTTGCTGCGGTATGCCCCTAGACGACGGTACCTACGATCCTGATTGCATAGAGTCATCAAAGAAAGTATTAGCTTCCTGAAATGTCTGTTTATTCTTTTGTAGGTCAAGTGGTGTTGCTTTGTTAGGAGCTTTACGCACCCACTCCTGACCTGTGGTCTTTTCAGTAACCTGCGATGTCCCATTGGTGGAAGCACCGCTACGAGTCACAATGTTGACTCTTAGTTCTAGTTCTTTCTGCTCAACATCAATAAACTGGATGTTCTGCTGTACTGCTGGCTTAGGTTCTCTTATCTTAGCTATCAAGGTAGGACAATCTTCTATAGCGTGATCGTAAGATTTGCAATAGTTACATGTGGTGGTAGGGCTCTGACAGTCCCTAGCATAATGTCCTACAACTCCATAGTTGTAACAAGTGACTGGTCTGCGACCACGGCCAAAGCCTTCTCCATGGCCAAAGCCTTTGAATCCTCCTCATCCTCTGAATCCTCCTCCATGGAAAACATAAGTCGGATCATGCTGTGGTCTTGCTGCTTGACCCTGTGTTTATGATTGGACTTTGTACAGGTCTTGCTTGCTCCCGACCATGAGATCATAGGCTCGGAAATCATGTTCATCATGGCCTATGGACTTATAGAAGATGAAGTATAAGTTCTTAGGTGTCTGCACGTACTTCTGAAGTAGAGGGCACTGGTGAGGTAGATGTCCTCTTGTTTTGCATATTTCACACCACGTCCCGTGGGTCTGTGGTAAGGGGTTAGGAGCCCTGGTTGCTATATATTCTACAAAGACTGGACAATTATCTTTGGTATGGCCTTGTGCTTTACACTTTACACACCAAATTTCTTGTGCAACCTCTTTCCCTTTCTTAAGTTCATGCATCTGTATCGTGAGATTAGCCAACTGGTTTTGCACGTTTGTCATACCTGTGCTAGTTTCAGCTAGAGGTGAAGCCTCTAGTTTCATCACCATCTCCAACGCGTCATCCTGCATCTGGAGTTTCTGCTGCATTAATGGTAGTCTGATGTGAGAGAGCAGCGCTGCAATAAACCATTCCTTATGCTACTCCAGCGCAAACTCAAAGATGACTTGGTCTATAAGGGCTTTAAATTTCTAATCAAAGTCCCACACTGACTCTGTAGGTAACTGTTTGATGTCTTTGAGCTCTGTAATGCACTATGACTTAGACTTAGGTTTCTTAAACTCTTTAATCATGGCGGTCCTGACCTAGACAAGTGTTCTGGGTACCGCTGAGGTATACTTCATATACCATGTTAAGGCTTGTTCTCTCAGTGTGGTGACCAACTGTACAAGTTTACTATTATCATCATTGATTGCTTTAATGGTCCACATGGCTTCACAAAGAAACCAATGCTGCTCTGGGTCCTCTGCTCCTGTACCCTTAAATATAGGTAGCTTCATATCATCCCCCATTGTATTTCTACGTGGTGGATGTTGATTTTCTGTGTGACTACCACTCGGCGGTGTAGGTGGAGGTGATGTAGCGGTAGTATGTACTATCTGCGAGCTACTAGATGGATTTCCTACGGGATTGTTCTGAGTCCCGATCTATTTCTGTGGGGTATAAGGGTGGTAAGGGATACCCCCTTCTGTTATTTATGTGTTACTGTGACTCTGTTGTCTAGTATTATCTGAACTGTCTTCAAATATGGGAGAGCTGAAATCTACTTTGTATTTATTTCCACTACGTGTACGTCCAATATCATCAAAATCACTTTCAAACTCTTGTGAAATTACTATCTTTACCTATTCATCTGAAACTAGATCCATTGATCCTTTTTCATGTAATAACATCTTAAAGATTTTAGGTAATCCCCGCAATATCCTTTAAAGAAGTACTGTTCAACCTCGCTGAAGCTTTTTCTGTGGTCAACTGCAAACTCTGTGACGAAGCCTTCTAGCACACTTGCAAGCCAGAAGTCTATGGTCCTTGTAATGGGATTATCAAGGTTCTTCACGGTCTGAATCAGCTCCGGTGTCCAGACAATGTTTCTTTTCTTCTTGAATATGTTCTTGTCAGTCAACTTTGATAACCAGTTGTAAAGCTCATTTCCAAAGGTTACAAAAAATATCGCATGCAGGTCTGTAATGATATGTTTTTATAACCAGTCCTCTGTACTCAATCTAGGACTCTTTTTTTCTCGTTCAAAAAACTCTTTCTGGTTAGACACAACCCACTCGTTGAGTTTGTCTCTAGTAGGATGCCAACAGAACATCAGTGCTCAGTTTGTTCAAAACCGGCAACGAAACCATTTGTTGGTCGTCTGGGTAGACCTGGGTTTACTATAATGAACCAACAACACCCATAGCTCACTAGCCCTTTCGGCGACAGACCGCGTAGTGGCCTGAAGTCTCACCCAAAGTGATCCTAATGGGTTGGCCAAGGACTCAAGTGTCTCGGCCGGGTTTTGTGTGGCGTCCTATGTGCGTCTCGCAACTCTTCTTAGCTTGCGAGACTGCTGTTTCCTCTCTGCGATGCGTAGCTTTTTCTTACTCACTATGATTCTAATCCTTGTCATGTCGCCACATCCTGGGAAACACGTAACTCTTTCCTCCGCTTGATATTTAACCGTAGCACTCCACGTCTCCTCTGTTGGTGCGATATCTCCTTCCTGCAATATCCTACCGCTGGGACTCAGCATACCTAGCATTGCTCGTGTTCAACTCACATGACTCAATACACAAGGCTGTTTTATGCTGCGACTCTTAACTGTCTTGATTGAACCTTAGACAGACTCGTATATAGAATACTTAAAGACTTCAACTTGCATTTATCCTTGTAATATGCTATGAACTAAATAACATACACATACATTTAATGTAAGCAAAGTTTATGTAATGAATGAAAGATATAACAAGTAAATACAATCACATGAATCAAACACATAACACTCTGATTTTACGTGGTTCACTTCTAGGGTGGAAGTTACGTCCACAGAACTGTGCTTCTATATTATAACTTGAGAGAGGTACACAGTTCTGCTGCACCGCATATGCAGCTAGAGATCTTCTGGGTAACTCTGCACTCATCCTGGAGCCCTTCTCTCCTAGATCTCTTCTCTATATTTCCTTCTTACAATATACTCTCTCTCTCTCTCTCTCTCTCTCTCTCTCTCTCTCTCTGTCAATCCTTGCGGATTGTTACAATACAAAATAACAGTAAGCTAACAGACTACTGATAATCTGACTAGCTGGATGGCCTAAAATGCCCAAAATGCCAACCTTTTACAATACAAAATACATCCATTTATAGTCGGCCCGAAGGTCTCTCCATTACAACACTGTGGGCCTGTCCCAACAATAACCCAAACCCTAACTAGTGACAGTCGGCATATCTGTACTTGGGGTAGCCACTTTCCGTCACACCACTGCTCTCTATAGTCTTCCATGCTTCCCAACGCTGACCATGGGTACTATGCACCACTTCCCGTCTTCTGTCCTTCGTCTTCAATACCTCGGACTCGTTGCTCCTTTTCCTTTATGAGGGTAGCTGAGCCCTCCTATCTTTGCCGCTGCCTTCAATGCAGTGTTTGAGCTCTCTCTTCTTAGCTGCTTAGGTACTATTGTCTTCCTTGACTTCTCTATTCCAATAGACATGGTTTTCAGCTCTGCTCTGTAGCTAGAAACATGCTACGGCATCATAGCTTCACCTTATCTCTTCGTCTTCGCCAAACTGTCTATCCACCAAAATGGCAGCTTTTCCTGTAGCTGCGAGACTCTGCTCCAACAGTTTGGATGCATTCACAAGTTCTGTTCATGGCATGGTGAATCTGAGTGAATTTGGATATTGACGCATAGATTTAAGCAGATCGATCCACATAGGAGATGGCCTATAGAAAAATTTGTCCTTTGGTGATCATTTTAAGGTAAGTTGCTAGGATATAATAGAGGAAACACCTTTTATCACTGGTTTATTCACCCTGGGAAGCAAATAAACATTATGAATTAGCATCACAATATATCTTAACCATTTTCCCTTATGGATACTCATTAGCTTGATGGAATAAGGAACTTTGCTCATCCCATGCTAGATAGGATCCATGTGAAGCACCAACTATTGGGTTGATCATCCTCTTTTGATTCTCCTTATTTATCCACTTATACATGGCTCTAGGATGATCATGCGTATCTACTATATCCTCGGAATCCACACAAGATAATTGTTGTTAATAGGTCTCATATAGTGGTACACTTATAGTTGCTAGAGAATAGTGATTTTTGCAATCCCATTAAGCCAATTTCTTGATTTTTGTTCAAAATCCATAGAAAAGGTATCTGGATTTCATAACCTACTTGATCATATATTGTGAACTTCTACAATCTATCATCTTTTACTGATCATTAAATATTTAAACTTGTGTATTGATCATTTTTACCATTATAGAGGACTCTCTAAGTTAGGTTCCCAAATTCTTAAATGGTGCTATTTCAATGGAAGAGCACTTGCCTTACAAGCAGGAGGTTGGTGGTTTGATTCCTCCATGCCCTAATGATATTATAATATTGGTTAAAAAAAACTAAATTAGTAACAAAAAAATATGAGATAAGTGACCAAACAATGACAGATAAGTGACCAAACAAAATGACCAAAATTCGTATATAAAATTACTAAAAGTGACTAAATTAGTGACAAAAAATGAGAGATGTGAAACTATTTAAGACCGGGCATTAAAAAATATGCAACATGTGGTGCTAATGATGAATCCAAACATGGTTTTGATATGGTAGATAAATAAGACGCAAATCTAGGAATTAAAAATGATGCAACATGTGGCACTAATGATGAAGCCAAACATGGCGTTGATATGGTAGAAAAATAAGGCGTTACTTCGGATGCAAAGCGTGGCACTACATAGGATGCAAAATATGGTGCAACAATAGTAGAACTATTTGGTGTCATTTTGGTAGCAAAACATGATGCAAAAAAGGAAGCAAAAATTAGTGCAAAGTTGGAAGCAAAAATTGACACATATTTGGAACTAAAACATGGAGAAAAATGGGATGCTAAAGTGGTAGTGAAAATGGATGCAATATTGGATTCTAATTTGGATGCTAACATGGTGCTATTAAGGATGCAAATATGGCACTAACAGGGATGCCATTTAAAAAGAAAAAGCAGACACTTGCTAGAAAGCAAAATAGGATGGTATTTAGGAAGCAAACCTCAACATTGTTTCCGAAGCAAAGTTGGATGCTATTCTGGAAGTAAAAATAGATGCTATTTTGGACGTCATAAAGGATGCTATATAGGAAGAAAAAAATGACATTTTTTGAGACACTTTAATTTTTGTCCATGACACGTCCCATTTAGCATCTAGTTTGACCATTCAATGTAAAAATAATTTACACTAAAACAAGACGCTAAATGGGATGCTAATTCTAGGATTTGTTGTAGTGTGCACACGTTACTCTTACATGGAGAGTGTACCTACATTCATATGTATATGTCATAGAATAACACATAGTTGTGAGTGGCCCTAGCCTTAATGCTAAGGATGCTCTACGATAAGTCCTCATGAACGCCTGATCTGTAGTAGCAGATGTTACTCTCAAATGGAGATTGTACGCTAGAATAAAACTCGATTTCTAGTGGTCCTATCCTTAACGCTAAGGATGCTCTATTATGAGTAATAATGGATGCTAGATCTATAGTAGCAGATGTTACTCTCACATGGAGCATGTACCTACATTTAGATGTAGATGCCATAGAATAACACTCACTTGGGAGTGTTCCTAGCTTTGTTGCTAAGGATTATCTATGATGAGTCCTTGCATAAGACATAATCTAACAATCGCATGGATTGGTCCTAACTATATTTTTGAGGACATCCTATGATGATTCATTATAGGAGAGAGATATTGAGTGACATATGTTACTCTTGCATGGAGAGAGTACCGTACAATAACACTCTCTTGCGAGTGGTCCTATATTTAGTGCTGAGGATGCTCTATGATGCATGCTTACGGATTAAAGGTCTCGCATTCACATGTAGATGAGCTCTACATTCAGTTGTGGATGATTGACATGGTCGATACTATGGATGCTCCTCGTTAAGGGGGAGTAGGTTGATGGAGGATTGCGTCATCCTTCAAACTATGTCCTATTGTGATAGGGATTTACCATCTCACAAATAGATCATGTGTATTGTAGGTAGTATTGTGGAAAATGATTAGGAAGATTGAACTATTGTAGAAAGGGATCGCAAATATTGAAGTGCTACTGCAAAGGATCGATAAGATTGAAGTGGTGTTGTAAAGGATCGAGAAGATCGAAGTGTTACTGCAAAGGATCAAGAATATCAAAGTGTTGTTTCAAAGGATTGAGAAGATCAAAGTGAGGCTATAAAGGATCAAGAATATTGAAGTGATGTTGCAAAAAGGGATGATTTTAAGGAACCATACTTATTTAAAAGTGTATAAATGTTGGCGAATATTACCAATTCTTAAAATTCCAACTATAAATCATTGGCAATATTTTTCAAAAAAGATTTTAATTTCGAAGGATTTTATATCATTTATATAATAATTTGGTGATTTTTAAGGTGAAAAAATTTTACCCCATCAAAATTAGGCAAAACAGGGCTTCAAAAAATGCAAAATGATGAATTTTTTTGGAAGAAAAACATGGAAAAATAGCCCAGTGGGCTAAAATTCGACCCTAAAATTGTCCCTGGTTGCAAAGGATTGAGAAGATCAAAATGATGCTACAAAGGATCGATAATATTGAAGTGTTGTTGCAAAGAATCAAGAATATTGAATTGTTGGTGCAAAGGATTGAGAAGATCAAAGTGCTTTTTCAAAGGATCAAGAATATTGAAGTGCTGCTACAAAGGATCAAGAAGATTGAAATGCTTCTACAAAGGATCAAGAATATCAAAGTTTTTCCACAAAGGATCTAGTGATCGTGTGCTCCAGAAGATAAAGATTGAGTTTCTTAGAATACAATGTTCCAATACTTAAGACATTGAAGAGTAAGTGTTCTAGTTACTGATTGTGAAAACTTCATATGACGTATAGATGCATCACCTTGATAATGGAATATTCTCTCTCCCTAGTTACTCCTATAGTTGATGATGATTTTTTTAGTAGAATACTCTTGTAATTAAGGGGGAGTGTTGAAATATTGTAACTTCAAAGGATATTCTAAATGTAATTACTGATGTACCACAAGGGAGATGTATTATTCCTTTTCCACGATGTTACTATAGTATTTGGTCATCGTTGAGTCATAAGGTAAATCCTCCATTGTAAGTTGGGTGAATAGTACCCTAATTAATATAATAAAATATTGTATTGATACTTCTTAAGTGAATCCATCCCAATCATTTAAGTGGGGATGACTTGTTAGGTTAAAATTCAAGTGACAAAAAGATTATAAATAAAGGAGTTATGTTCCCCATTTGAACACACACTCATTTATGTATTTTTCATAAGAGAGAGAGATAGATATATTTGGTGGGAGAAGGCCCACATTGCTGGGGTCTTGTCTTGTACTTTTGATACAACTTATACATAGGAATTTTTTCTAGGTGTTCTTCCCCATGAGGGTTTTTGAGGATAAATATTTGTGTTATTTTTTGTGGCTATACTTGTCTATCTTTCAGTGATCCTTTTGCATATGGTTATGATGTTACAATGCTAAAGGTTATGAGATCTTGTATAACCATTACAAAATTAATAGATGTATGGTCATTCAAGGCCTCATTCATGGCCATTGAGATGATAACTCTCATTACAAACTTAAGTGAATTATTTTTATCAATTAATCGACTTGAAATATGTGAAAATTTAAATTATATCAAATAGATATGGTTATGGAATTAAATTCATGATTTAGGGGGATTTCACATTTACCAGTTTGATCCATGCTAGTTGGATTCATTCTACAAAGGTTTCGGCCTTGGAATTGACCATATAAGGAAGTGCTTATGCCCTTAGTAAGTAGTCCTACCTTCATGACACTAAAATTACTAGTGAAGGGAAATGTGATTCCCTTAGAAAAACTAGGAAGAATCGACTTCATGGAATGTTGTATTCCTTCAAAAGAGAAAGAATATAGTTTAGAACTTTCTATGGTCATTTCCATTGTTAATTTCTTAATACCTATAATTGGTATATCATACATCCAACTAGAAGTACTCATATTACTAGTAGGCATTCAAACATCCTCTTTTGAGGTCATATGTAGTAGTTTCAAGTGTCTACAATGGCACTTGAACATGAGAAGCATCATTCATGGATTGAATCACTTCATTTCATTATCTGGCCATTGTTAAGGCCATAATACCCATCCATGGTGTTCATTACCTCTGAACAAAGCTCATATTTCCAATTGGATTCCAAATATCCCATATAAAGGTCACAAGTGGTTGCTCAAGGCTTTGTCCACCATCATTAAGTAATAGATGCATCAATTGGGGTATCATGTCCTTTATTTCATGCCATGATCATTATGGATTGCATAATACTTCTCCATGGCATGCAATAGCTCTTAAACATATATTTGTAATTGAAATATAGACATGTTCGAGTGAGGTCATCTATATTGGTTTGGGGCCTTCATCATGGCTGTCAATATGAGAGGATTCATTTAGATCTCAAGGCCATTGTTTTCCTCCCATGATGATTTCCAATGAATTAAGATTTATCTATGGTGTGTAACACCTCCTAACACTAGACATATTCCTAACTAGATTCCAAACATCCCTTATAGAATGATGTGTGATCTTTTGAGGCATTATCCATGCATATCCAACATGATAAGCATTACCTATGGTGCCTATTTCACATCTTGACCATTTTTAAGAATCAATACCCATCATCATTGTGCAAGTAAATCATATTGATATTCATATTCCCAATGGGAGCTAAAACATCCCATTATTATAGCACTAGTTATCACTCATGTGACCCTAATTCCACCCTAATGACACAAACAGCATCCAAGTGACCCTAATGAAATTAGAGCCTTTGAAACATAAGTTTGTTATCCCTAATTTTCCTCCAAGTGTCCCTAATCATTGGATGATCTGGCGGATTATTCCTCTTTGAGGATCCAATATGGTACACGGTTCAGAAACGACGGTTGAAGAAAATCGGGTGGCAAAAATACAAGGCCTTGGAGATCAGAAGAGATCTTCCTCCACAACGGCGGGAGGCCATACTCCTATTCTGTCCGCAGGGATAACCAGATGCAAAAGATATGAGGATCGACGATCGGAAGCATTTCCCTTTCCACAACGTAGGGGATCGAAATTCTTTCCCCTTATGCAACGACGGGGCTCGCAAGCATTTCCCTTTCTGCAACATCGGGGATCGGAAGCCTTTCCCCTTATACAACGGCGGGGCTTGGAAGCATTTCCCTTTCCACAATGTCGAGGATCGGAAGCCTTTCCCCTTCCGCAATGGTAGGGCTCAGAAGCGTTTCCTCTTCTGCAACATCGAGGATCAAAAGCCTTTCCTCTTCCACAACGACGGGGCTCACAAAGACTTCTCCTCTTCCGCAACGACGAAAGCTTAAAGACGTTCAGAATAGATCAAAAGTCAGAGCGATAAGCAGTCTACAAAGATGACCACTAGCTTGATCGGAAGAACAATGCTTCTGGCAGCCGCAATGGAGGAAGCCCAAAACTTAAAAGATCGGCAAAATAACTCGACGGAATCAGAAAAAGAAGTGGTGCCCCATCCGCAACTATGGAAACCAAAGTAAATAAAGCCTCCCACTCAAAAACCAACTGACAGTCGATTGCGATTGAGACCGTTGAATCCCGTTGCTTATCATCCTCTGCAACAACGGACGAGCAGATGACTACAACCTCCGATTCAAACACTGCAATGTGCATGGCACGGCTTAGCTGTAACAGTTTGGCAAAGATTTCTTGGCAATTATGCCATAGCTGGAATAACGACGAAAGGCATATGAACAGTCTTGATGCCGCGTTTCCTGGAATGTGAACAGTCGTATTTCTTTGAGCATTTTGACTCCTTTCTAATGGCAAAGATGAGTAATAAAGGAGAGGAACCAGGGATGGTTTTGGGGGGACAATTAGAGGAGTTTTGGAGAACGGCAGTGCAACGTTTCTCTGTGATGAGAAGCTTGGAGTGAGCATTTTGCTGTGAAAACTGTCCATGTGCTGTTCCTTTTGAAGTTGACTATTCTCAGTTATAACTTGGATTCTTTTGTCTATTGAAGTCCAGTTTTGTAGCTTTCAGAGAGGAGTCTTAAAGACTAGTCTGTCCAGCATTCTGTTTTACAGTTGTTGAAGTCGTTTCCAAAACCATTTTGTACCATTTTAAGAGATTAATTGGATCGGTACCCATTGGAGAGGGACCCGGAGACGTAGCTGAGTGGAGGGGGTGAACTCCGTTATCAACTTCTATTTGTGATTCTAGTTCTGTGTTTTTTGATTGGCATCTATTTATCAGTATTGTTTTTCATTCCTATTCTGAGCATTTAATTTCTGCTAATACTGTCCATTAATTAACCTATTGCACACATTCTTTTACAACAAACTTTTAATGCACTAAAGTTGAGGTCCTACAGATCTTATTTGGTATCAGAGCCGGTTGACTGTCGTGCAAGTTTGCGAATGCTTACCAGGTCTAGGTTAAATCTTGGTGAAGGAGAATTAGTTGAAGGAGATCCTGATATTGGCTCCAGGAGAACATTCTCAAGAACCATGTCTTCTCCACGAGGGGAATACGAAGGACATACCGAACAAGAAAAACCTGTTATGTCTGAAACTGATTTTCTGGAGGATTTTATCAACATGAAAGCCATGATAGAAATTCTACTCGAAGAGCAAGCAGAAAGGAAGAAGAAAGAAGAAGGATCTTCATCCAAAGATGCAGAAGTTAAGCTAGAAGAAAAGGGTAAAGGAGTAGGAGGTGATGGTGATCCTCCTGATACTAAACAGACTTTTTCTTCTTCTCATAATGCAAGTCCTAATATGCCTTATTTCAAATTGGATGTAAAATTTGAATTACCTATTTATAATGGAGATGTAGATGCTGAAAAATTAGACAATTGGATCAAGCAACTTGAAGTATATTGCAGGTTGCAGGGCATTAATGATGACCCTTCTAGGATTCAATTGGCCACTTCGATAATGAGTGGAATGGCTCTTACTTGTTGGGAGAGCAAGATTCAGCAAGATCTTTGAAAGAATGGTAAAATTATTTGAGTTTGGAATGAATTCATTGAAGTCTTAAGGAAACAATTTTATCCTTTAGGTCACATGCAACAATTAACCATGAATTGGCAAATGTTTAGACAAGCTAAAGGACAAAGCATTCAAGATTATACTCATGAATTCAGAAAGAGGGCTATTGCATTGAATGTTTCATTAGATACATAGGAAACTCTTCTTAAGTACATTGGTGGCATGCATTCTTATTTGAAACATACCTTGTTGATGTTTAATCCCAGTAATTTAGACAATGTATGTGTTCAAGCTACCCATTTAGAGGCTAGGGGTAAGCATGCTAATGATACTTTTGTGAAGAAGTCATTTAAATTTGACAGCAAATCAAAAGGTAAAGATAAGGGGAAAAAGAAGATGGCTATTGTTAAGAAAGAGGGTGAAAAGCCTACGTGTTCGCATTGTCAGAAGGGACATGATGTCTCTAAGTGTTGGAAACTTCATCCGAAGTTAAGGCCAAAGAAGTACAGAGGAAACAAAGACAAAGGAAAAACAAAAGCTACTACAGCAGTTATTCAAGACTTGGGATTTGACTCAGGTGATGAAACAAAGGTTACAATTGTCGGAATCCAAGGTAAGGATAAAAGTATCTCACTTCCCATTGATGCACAATTCAGTTCTAGTGCAAGTACAAGTCTGCCATCTACTTCTAGGCAAAATGATAAAGATAGAAGTGCACTGTTTCATGTTCGTGTCATTGCAAATCACACAAAGATTGATACATTGTTTGATAGTGGTTCACAAGTAAATCTTATATTAGAAGAAGTGGTTAAGAAATTGCATTTAGTTACTGTGCTTCATGAAAAGCCTTATCCTCTAGGTTGGGTTACTAATGATACGCGATTGCAAGTTACAAGGAAATGTGTATTAAAATTTGCAATTACTGAAAAGTTTAGGGATGAGGTAGAACTAGATGTAGTGCCACTTGACATTTGTGGAATTGTACTTGGGAGTCCATATTTGTATGACTAAAAAGCAGTCTTTTATAGAGAGAAGAATAAGTATCATCTTTTTAAATAAGGTATGGAATATATTGTATGAGCACATAAGATAAAAACCAATCTAGCAATACTGTCTACAAGACAAATGAAGAGGTTGGTAAATGCTAGTAAGAACTTTTTGTTGATGATGGTTAAGATGAAAAATGATGAAGTCTCTAAATCTTTTGAAGAATGTGACCCTAAGCATAAATATGAACTGATTGACATCATTTCTGAGTATGATGATTTGTTTCAAGATCCGAAGGGGTTACCACCGAAGAGAGAGATTCAGCATGAGATACATTTGCAGTAGGATATGCCACTCCCGAACATAGCCATGTATCAGATGTCTATAATGCAGAATGAGGAGATCAAGAAGCAGGTTCAAGAGCTGATTCAGAAGGGGGTCATCCGGCCCAGCACTTCTCCTTGTGGCTCTCCCATAGTCTTGGTTCCAAAGAAGGATGGGTCGTGGAGGATGTGTATCGACTACAAGGCCCTTAACAAAATCACCATTAAAAAGAAGTATCCTCTTCCTCGTATTGATGATTTGCTTGATCAATTGAAACATGCAACTTACTTTACAAAATTGGATCTGCGTAGTGGGTATCATCAAATCCGTGTTGTTGAGCATGATGCTTGGAAAACAACTTTTAAAATGAAACAGGGTTTGTATGAATGGCTTGTGATGCCTTTTGGGCTGTGTAACGCGCCTGCTACTTTCATGTGGGCCATGAATAATGTTTTTCGTTCATTCATTGATGATTTTGTAATTGTATATCTAGATGATATCCTTGTGTTTAGCAAAACTTGGGAAGAGCATGTTGTACATGTGAAAAGAATTTTAGATGTACTGAGAAAGGAAAAGCTTTATGTAAAAATGTCTAAATGTGAATTTGCTAAAACTTCTTTAGTATATCTAGGCCATATTATTGGTGGAGGCCACCTGCGAGTGGACCCAGCCAAGGTTGTTGTCATTGTAAACTGGCCACGGCCTAACACCGTTACTGAAATTTGAATTTTTCTGGGTGCGGTTCAGTATTGGAGGAAATTCATTTATGGGTTTCCTTCCATTGCTGCTCCATTACATGTGTTGACAAGCATTAAAGAGATTTTCCAGTGGGGAGGCAAGCATCAGAGAGCCTTTGATGCTTTGAAGGAAAATATTAGCACAGCACCAGTTCTGACATTGCCAGATTTGCAGTAGCCATTTGAGATCGAACCCGATGCCAGTGGGTTTGCCATGGGAGCAGTTTTGATGCAAGGAAGGAAGCCAGTCTGTTACCATTCAGAAACATTCTCTACTGCGGTAAGTAACTATCCGACCTATGACAAAGAATTGTATGCTTTAGAATAGAGTGTGAAGAAGTGGAAACATTATATCATGGGAAAAGAGACAGTCATACATACTGATCATCAGCCACTTCAATATTTACAATCTCAAACTAAAATACAACAAAGTAGACATTTAAGATGGATGTGGTTATTACAATAGTTTCATCTCGTAATCAAGTACAAAAAGGGATTTCATAATAAAGTAGCAGACATGTTATCAAGGCCACCTACAAATGTTTCAATCATTCTTCAGAATAGTTCATTAACACATGAAAGTTATATTGAACAGTATGCAAAAGATAAAGATTTCAAGAAAGTATATGCATCACTAATACATGGTAAACAGGAAGAGAACTATTATGTGCATAATCAACTCTTGTATCATCTTGGTAAACTCTGTATTCCAGAGAAAGAAAGAGTGCATGTGATTCGAGAGGCACATAGTTCATTGATTGCAGGACATTTTGGTTTAAGTAAAACATTGTCTGTATTGCAAAATCACTGTTATTGGCCTCAAATGCAATAAATTGTAGCTAAATATATAAGGGGTTGTGTTATGTGTGCAACAAGTAATCCTATCAATAGGAAATTAGGTTTGTACACTCCTCTTCCACTTTCTTCTCGTCCTTGGGAAAGTATTTCTATGGACTTTGTAGGGGGACTACCTATGTCTAGAAAAGGGCATGATTACGTATATGTTGTTGTGGATAGGTTCAGCAAAATGTGTATCTTAATGCCATGTAAGAAGCATATCAATGCTGAACAAACAACTCTTTTATTCTTTCAAAATGTTTGGATACATTTTGGGCTGCCCATGTCTAAAATATCTGATTGAGATTCTCGGTTCTTGGGAAGATTCTGGTCAACTTTACGGGAGCTTATGGACACTAAACTGAAGAAAAGTACAACTTTTCATCCATAGACTGATGGGAAAACATAGGTAGTGAATAGAACAGTGGTTCAGCTGCTCAGGGATATTGTATTAGGCATCCTAAACTTTGGGATGAGTAGTTACCGTATATACATCATGCTTACAATCATGCAATTCATTCTTCCATGAAAAGATCTCTTTTTGAAACGTGTTTTGGTTCTTTGCCAAAAACACCAATGGACTTCTCTTTTGGCAAAGATGCAGTAGATAGACATCATGATGCAGATAAATCTTTAAATATCATTCAGAGAATCCAAGGAGTGCAGCAGGCGGTTCAAGAACAATTGGAGAGGAGCCAGGCAAAGTACAAGGCCAGGCATGATAAGCATCGAATTGATCATCAATTTCAGGTTAGTGACCGAGTTTGGTTACACATCACCAAAGAACGAATGAAAGGTGAAGGTAAAAAGCTTAAGCCTATTAGGTATGGTCCTTTTGAGATCTTGGAAAAGATCGGTACTAATGCTTTTCGCTTGAATTTACCTCCATACATGCAAATTTATTCAGTTATCAATGTTGAAAATCATAAATTGTATGAGCCTCCTATGATCATGGATGAGGAAATTAACATACAAATTCCTTCAATAGATGATTTGGCACCTGAATATATGAGAGAGTTGCAGGATGATGTTATTCTTGACAGGAATGTAAGGACTTCACGAAGGGGGAATGCTGAGTACCTTCGAGTGGGGCTGAAAGGAATGCATCCTAGCAAAGCAAGATGGATGGAGATTGGGAAAGTGAGGGAGTTGTACCCTCACTTAATTGCAGAATAATTCAGGCTTTTGGTGGTCCAAAAGCTCTCCAATGGGGAGGATTGATCCGGTAGATTATTCCTCTTTGAAGATCCAATATGGTACATGGTTCAGAAACGACGGTTGAAGAAAATCGGGCGGCAAAAATACAAGGCCTCAGAGGTCGGAAGAGATCTTCCTCCGCAACGGCGGGTGGTCAAACTCCTAGTCTGTCCGCGGGGATAACCGGATGCAAAAAATATGAGGATCAGCGATCGGAAGCATTTCCCTTTCCGCATCGTCGGGGATCAGAAGCCTTCCCCCTTCTGCAATGGTGGGGCTCGGAAGCATTTCCCTTTCCACAACGTCGGGGATCGGAAGCCTTTCCCCTTCTACAACGGCGGGGCTCAGAAGCATTTCCCTTTCGACAATGTCGGGGATTGGAAGCCTTTCCACTTTCGCAGCGGTGGGGCTCGAAAGCCTTTCCTCTTCCGTAACATCGGGGATCGGAATCCTTTCCTCTTCCTCAATGGCGGGGCTCACAAAGACTTGTCCTCTTCCGCAACGGCGGAAGCTTAAAGACGTTCAGAATGGATCGAAAGTCAGAGCAATAAGCAGTTCGCAATGATGGCCACTAGCTTGATCGGAAGAACAACGCTTCCGGCAGCCGCAACGACGAAAGCCCAAAACTTAAAAGATCGGCAAAATAACTTGATGGAATCGGAAAAAGAAGTGGTACGCCATCCGCAACTGCGGAAACCAAAGTAACTGAAGCCTCTGACTCGAAAACCAATCGACAGCTAATTGCGATTGAGACCGTCGGAGCCCGTTGCTTATCCTCCTCTGCAACAGCGAACGAGCATATGACTACAACCTCCGATTCAAACACTGCAATGCGCATGGCACGGCTTGGCTGTAACAGTTTGGTAAAGCTTTCTTGGCAGTTATGCCACAGCTGGAATAACGACGAAAGGCATATGGATAGTCTTGATGCCACGTTTCCTGGAATGTGAACAGTCGCATTTATTTGAGCATTTTGACTCCTTTGTAACAGAAAAGATGAGTAATAAAGGAGAGGAACCAGGGATGGTTCCGGGGGGGACGATTAGAGGAGTTTTGGATAATGGCAGTGCAATGTTTCTCTGTGATGAGAAGCTTGGAGTGAGCATTTTGCTGTGAAAACTGTCCATGTGCTGTTCCTTTTGAAGTCAACTATTCCCAGTTATAACTTGGCTTCTTTTTGTCTATTGAAGTCCAGTTTTGTAGCTTTTAGAGAGGAGTATTAAAGACTAGTCTATCCATCATTCTGTTTTACAGTTGCTGAAGTTGTTTCCAGAACCATTTTGTACCATTTTAAGAGATTAATTGGATCGGTACCCATTGGAGAGGGACCCGGAGACGTAGCCCAGTGGAGGGGGTGAACTCCGTTATCAACTTCTGTTTGTGATTCTGGTTCTGTGTTTTCTACTTGGCATCTATTTATCAGTCTTGTTTTTCATTCTTGTTCCGAGCATTTAATTTCTGCTAATACTGTCCATTAATTAACCTATTGCACGCATTCTTTTACAACAAACTTTTAATGCACTAAAGTTGAGGTCCTACAAATCATTGCATTAGCCCTAAATAGATGCTAATTACTTTGAATTTCATAATAAAATTGGCTCAACTATAACTTATCATCACCTCAAAATATGGTTCCAAATCATTTCGACTTATTCTATTGAGAAGGTGCATAGCCATGCACTTTCTCCTATTGGAAGATGCATGCACCTTAAAAAATACACACAAAAAAATATAAAAAAATTATTAAATCTTATAATTGCAAATGAAGTTCCTCACTAAAAAACTAATCAATTAACCTCCAAACCAACCAAACTATATTAGATACTCAATAAAACTGCACTTATGAGAAGGATGAGCAAGAGATTGAAAAGAGAAAACACCTAGGCTTTGATATTGAAATAACTTCCCTTATTCTTGAGTCTCTACATTTGATATCCACTTCAAAGACACTTGACGTTAGAGTGATCTTTCCTTCTACGTGTTAACGTTATCTTAACATGTAGAAGGAAAATGAAAAGTTTGGGAGTAGTACGTGTGAGTGTCTCAAAGTTGGAGAGGCATTGAGATATCATCACAATCACATATATATAT
>LPNX010133720.1:43820-64288 GCA_001517045.1 Pseudotsuga menziesii
CGGTCGTCAATCTAGGACCATCCTCAGGAGACTAAATCAGCCCAAATAAAGCAATCGATCCTCATTGTCTATTTATGTTGATCAAAGGTGAGAAATTATCTTTTGGAGCCGACTTCAATCAACTTTTAGATGAGATCCGATACCTTTTGAGCTAATTTTATCCTTGTTTTTTCAAACAGACGGATATCCCTCAGCGCTTCCCTTCCGTGGAGGGAAACTATCAGGTTGTTCATTGTACACAGCTTATAATTTAAAATGGCGGACGGATACTGTGTTGCATTGGGAGAGAGTGTTCTCAACGTTTCGGTCCTCAATCTAGGACCATCCTCAGGAGACTAAATCAGCCCAAATAAAGCGATCGATCCTCATTGTCTATTTATGTTGATCAAAGGTGAGAAATTATCTTTTGGAGCCGACTTCAATCAACTTTTAGATGAGATCCGATACCTTTTGAGCTAATTTTATCCTTGTTTTTTCAAACAGACGGATATCCCTCAGCGCTTCCCTTCCGTCGAGGGAAACTATCAGGTTGTTCATTGTACACAGCTTATAATTTAAAATGGCGGACGGATACTGTGTTGCGTTGGGAGAGAGTGTTCTCAACATTTCGGTCCTCAATCTAGGACCATCCTCAGGAGACTAAATCAGCCCAAATAAAGCGATCGATCCTCATTGTCTATTTATGTTGATCAAAGGTGAGAAATTATCTTTTGGAGCCGACTTCAATCAACTTTTAGATGAGATCTTTTGAAGTCGGCTCCAAAAGATAATTTCTCACCTTTGATCAACATAAATAGACAATGAGGATCGATCGCTTTATTTGGGCTGATTTAGTCTCCTGAGGATGGTCCTAGATTGAGGACCGAAACATTGAGAACACTCTCTCCCAACGCAACACAGTATCCGTCCGCCATTTTAAACAAAGATGTAGCTTTGCATGGATAGTTGAACCAGAAGAATATGAAAAATAAAAAAATATTTCCAAATTATGTTCTATTTCATAACTATCTCTCAACCATTTAATTTATATTGAGGTGACCCAACCACAAACTATGTACATATACTACTAATAAAAAAGGATTGTTCTACTATAAACTATTAAATTAATAACAAAATATTATTGTATTAGAAACTCATAAAGGATTATTCTATTAAAAAAAACAATAGTGGTCATCGACGTCTTGCCATTTTTACAGAGATTCCAATCAAATTTCAAAGCTTCTTCTATTCTTGTCGGTTAGCAGCCCAACTGTTGAGTTTTCGTTTCAGAGCGTCTATATCTAGCTGAGATGGCATAGGTACCTGTAATAGAAACAGTAAATTATATCACAAACCATCATCAGCCTGAGTTTATTACGTCATTAAGCATGCAATCTCAGATTACTGTTACTTTGTAAACTATAGTCGGGTGTTGCGGATAAGTGATTATGAAAATTTATTGTTTTCCAGCCATGCTTAAGAACGTAAGTTCCATATTTAATAGAAATTTAAAGTATTATTTTGTACATATTTGTGGATAACAATGGCAATTTTCCAACAAAATTAATTTGCTTAATTGTTCCTCAATAATCCAGAAAAAAAAATAACATTAAGAGCAAAACAAAATAATAAAAGACTAGCATTAACAGCAAAACAAAATAATAAAAGAAGCAATAGATTTACATGAATATATAGAATGACAAAAACCTCCAATGAACAATTTCCCAATAAAATTGATCCTAGCTAACCCTAAATTATCCTTAATTGATTTACTATGTGAAGAAAGTATGAGAATGAGTCACACAATATGAGAATGACTAGTGAGAGGAGAAAAGAATCTGCAGTTACATGTCTTACCTTGACTCTGATACTATGAAGAATTTTCTCTTTGCTGGAGGATCTATGGGAATGGAGAACGTCCAGACTTTCCTCTTCCAGTACCTCAAACAATTTTGAGATAAGATAAGTAGAACGTTTGGGGGTGATGACCCTGATCAGAAGCTGATCTGACCCACCTAGCTGCTCTATTTTCACTGCTGGTAAGCTTGACGGTTGCCAATCAATTGAATTAATTGATTGCATACGTCCGCTTCTCTTAGACATTTTATTGCTAAATATTGTCGAACCACCTTTGCTTTATCGGTTTGAAATTATCTCGGGAAACTGAGTAGAACTGCAATAACCGTTTGTTTCTGCAAGATAGAAAAATCATACCCTCAAACAGAAATTCATGAATAGATTATCTGATATTCAAATACAATACCTAGCTCCACTTCAGAGAAGGGAAAAGAGCCTTTACCCTAATGTCCTTGGGTATTATCGATTGAGAGCAGATTTTTCTGTATTTCACCCCGCAGACGATTTCTGAAACTTCTCTTAGATTTCCCGTACCTTCTTCGCCGCAGCTTATGCACTATATATTCACGATTTTTGCAATACTCTATTTATAAAGTTAAATGTTTATTAATTAATTATAAAGCTTTGGTGAGTCTATCTGTAAACTTCTTCTGGGCTACATAGCACACCAGATCCTCGCTACCCAGGGCGAAGACATAATTTTGTTCGATGACTTCTTTTGCCTCTATTGTTTGTTAAGCAGCCAAGCGGCCTTTTAGTTTAATTCTGTTCGATTCTGATCTTCCCACAGAAGAAATATAGACTTTGACGGTACAGAGACCGGCCGAGATTCCATGAAGTTATTTGACAAACTATTGGACTTTTCATCCTATAATCAGACCCTACATGTACAGCTAAAAAGAATAAAAAAGATTTCCTATAAATCTTTATGTTAATTAAAAGATCTTTTCAAAGTATAATACACTTTATATAACGAGTGAGCTATGGACCCGACCATTTGAACTCGGGCCCACCCGGTGCCGTCGAAGGTCGAGCCGTCGAAGGTCGAGCTCACCCCGTTAACCTTCACTCCCCACGAGGTTGCCTCTTCTCAGGCACCTCTTCTCCTGCTGTCGATCGCCATCTCAGTGGTCTATCACGACAAAATCAACCGCCCAGATCGGATGCATGTAGTTAATGCATGGCCAGCTACTCACGTTTGAACGTAGCGCGCCCGACTCCCCTCCCCTGCTTCCTTCCTCACTGCACTCGACCACACCATTTGCAGAGGAGCTTTACGGAACACTCTCTTTCAGAGCAGGTTTTGCTGGAGGTCTCATAGCAAGTTTTAGAGCAGGTCTTACAGGAGGAAAACCGACTAAAGATCCCTGACCGAGATTGGATGCCGAGCTGAAGATTAAATCACTAGCAGTGTTCAGCGCTGCGGTGCCGAGAATTGGCTTATTTGCAATTCGATTTCCAGTATGTCAACAACCTTTTCTTTTCTCATTTGGACTGCAAAGGCTAGAAGTGCCTCCAGTTGCAATATTTGTAATGAGGTTCTCGTTTTATATAAATGTTGGGTAATGTCTTAATCCCGCTTTGAGCAATACCCTGAACTCTCTGAATCAGTTCAGGCCATTTCAGCTCCTCTTTTACGAATGTGTATGAAGAGTCGTTTCCCACATCTGTAGAAAAAGGTCATCAAAAACTGAGTTGTTGTAGCTTAAGATAATATAAGCTAATTTTGATTTTATCCAATTGTTGGGTGATGAATACAAGCAATGATTTGTAGCAGTGAAAGCCACAAATGAAAGTATTTGTTGTCATTAGCATAAGGACCGGCAATGAAACCGTTTCTTGTTGCTCGGATAGGGGATAGTTGATCAAGCTCAAAAACGTCCGAAAGAAAAATAGGGGTTAATACTTCCTGGGCTATGTTTGGTAAGCTATGAGAGCACACCATTTGGGATTGGCCAATGTTAGCAATCTTGTGTCCATCTACACAAGACAAAGAGACACCTAGCTTACATAGGAATCCAAACAAGAAAGTACTGCCCCCACTTCATGTCCAAGTAACACATGTAGATATGGGTAGTGGAATGTGGAAAGGGTGATCTGATAACACAATTGTAAAAGCTAAAGCACTGAGACACACACAAATTAGGGATATTGTTTAAGTGTGAGCTCCCATGGGCTTGGAAATCAAGGGCCCTAGTAAACCAAGATCGTCAAGTGTGTGTGTGTGAATTGGTTTAGTAGGGCTTGAACCTCAATTGGATTAGAATCAATCATCTCATGGTAAACTCATTTGTTTGAATTAATTGAGCTAACCAAATGGTATACACACACATGAATTTTTGGATTGGATTTAATCCTAGTTATAAAAAAACTAAAACAATAACACACTTCACAATTATCACAAACTAAAACTCGATGAAAACTTTCTGGGTGGAGGCTCGCTTGGTGCGGAATCTGTTGTCAACATCTTCATGTCCATCTTACAGTGATTATGTGCCAAATGTTGTTCTTCTCAGTTTAGAAGATGTCAAAGGCAATTGTACTTTCATGATTTATACTTGATATCAAATTTGAATCCATCAAGTGAGAGACTCCATCTTAAAACTCTATTATTTCCCTATTCAAGTAGCCTTTTGTTATGAAACATCCCTATCATATGTTTTAAATATGTTTTAACTTTTAAAAATAAAATGTACAAGTTTCAAGAATAGACAAAACCTCTTTATACATTGTTTTACAACCAAGATTTTCTTATGAGAGGATGGATACTTTAATTCTACATCTTTGAATGATGTTGAGGAATACATGCATACTTCAACTCTATGGGTATGCTTTTGTAAGAGAATTGTTGCCCATATAACATCTGGTGCATTTGTTTTGAGAATAAAAGGCAGATTGAGCTTTGGAAAAGTTAACCTTGGTAAAGGCTAAATTTTATGCTTTATAGTCTCGACAACTTGGGTCATTTTGTTATTCTAGGGCATTGTTTTCTTTTCAACCTTCCTTGCAGACAAATATTATCTGCAGCCTACTTTTATAAATGTATAAAGACCTCTAAAGTTGTTTCTAGTTTAAAATAACATATGGCAATTCTAATATTGGTTTCAAAGCATGACCCTGCAATTCAACTTTTCATTTTGCAAGGCTCAATTTATTTGATCTTTCTCTAGCCATAATCTAGATTTTTCTTTGGTAATGTTATTCCATGCTTGAAGGCTAAAGCATAGAATTTAACTAAATGCTCCTTGTGTTGATTCAAGTCTAGTGAATAGACCAACAAATCATCTATATAAATCATGATAAAAGTTGTACCTGCAAAATTGTCTTCCATTCATTTTTGAAATTCTAAAGGTGCATTTTTTACACCAAACAACATGACTTTCCAGTGATATTTCCCATGAGGTACAACAAAATCAGTATTCAACCTATCCTTTGACTAGATACCTATATGCCAAAATCCACTTTGTAAATCAAACTTGCTCTAAAGATCGTTAGCACTGATTTTGGCAAAAATACTTCTTTGGATGGCAGAGGGTATCTAGCTTTTTATAGTTTATCACGATTCTTGGCCTATCTCTTTTTCGTTCTGCATGCTTGTTTACATAAAAGGTAGAACAAGCATAGGGGTTTCTGCTTGGCTCAATAGGATTTCTTTTAAAAGCTCTGCTATCTCTTGTCTACAAATTTCCTTTTCTCAAGGGGTCATTGAGTTAGCAACTACTTTTGGGGGGCCAAAAATTTTCTTTATATGGCAAGACAACAAAAAACAACTCTCTTGTCCATAAGTATTTGGAAAATCAGATGTGCAATCATTGGCAATCTTATCTTTGATTTCCTAGATAATATTTTGGCCATGTAGTGTTGTACATTAGCATGTCTAACTATTTTATTTATGACGTTTGTTAACAAAATCTGCTCCAAAAAGTAAATCCGAACCTGTATTGGTGCTTTACAGATTGATCAACTAATTTCTCATCGTCATTTAAACTTTTGGAACTTGACAAATAAGTAAAACGCAATTTCTAAGATCAAATAAGTTTCTTTACATGTTCTTTGCTCAAGGTCTTCTCCAATAGTATCTCTTAACTTTAGTAAAACATAGAGGCTAAGACCCCTAATTCCTCCTCTACAAAGTGCCATACTAACTACAAACTTATCAAATATGTGATAGATGTAGTCTAAGGTAGCACAAAGTCTTCTGAGAGTACTGGTCCATAGCATGTTTGCAATCTCTTTCTGAACTTGGAGTATGCACACACAAACATAGTCAAACTGAGCCATCATCAACTACCTTGCAAGTTTTAAAATTTGATAGGAAATTCAATACTACTGCAGATACTTTTTGAAGTCATTCAATGACCTTCCTATGTTGGCATCCAAGAAATAGTTACAAAAGGCTCAAAAGATCATAGTTGTCTTAGTAATATTTCAATTAGTAAGACATTGTTTTGTCAAGTTAGAATGAAATGTCAAACAAGTATTTTCCTTCTTATTTTAAGTGTTTGCACATTACTTTTTTCCTTCTTATGTCAAGTGTTTGCACATTTTTTGTAGGATTTGATACAAAATGGGTAGGAAGAACATATGGGAGACTGTAATGGGTCTAGATTTGCAGGATCCCAAAGACGTGACCATTTTTTCTACTAAAGATATCGTTTGGTCTGAAATACATCGAAGGAATGGAACCGTTGATCGGGTTGCCAAAATCCTGTCAGAAAGAGTTCCCCACTTTATTAAAGGGGAGGAAATGAATCCCGATGGTCCTTGTGATTTCTATTGTAACAAGAACAAAGGCCCAGGAAAGAGGGATAGTGCAACATTATGTTATGAAGTGTAAGTATTTAAAAATTTCATTTTTTGGATGTGTGTAATCATAGTACACTTTTTGCTTGTCATATGTACATAGTACACTTATCGCTTGTTAGATGCACTAAATTTTGAAAAACATTTATGCAGATACAACTGTTCATTTGGCCCTAATGATAATAGGGAAAAGAACCCAACTAAACGAAGGGTCAATTCATTTGTGAAAAGATGGGGTTTCCAATGTCATCTTATTGTTAAGGTTATGGTAAGTAATCCCGATGTTGCAATATTAACTTATAACAATCATGAGCATAAAGACATGCAAGGATTGCCTTGTCATGGGAGGCATGACACTTGAGGTGATCCTAGATCCATGCATAAGTCAAGGTTGTCAAGGGACATCATTTCCTATGTAGAAAGTTGTTTCTACTTTGATGTGCCAGTTGATTCTGTATGCAAAAAGCACATCAACAAACATGTGGACATTGATGCAACAAATCAGGATAGGGATTTCTTCTTGTGCAAGAAAGATGTAGAAAACATCTGCAATCATTTGAGGAAGGGAAAATATCAGCTTCACCAAAATGTTGAGCTAAGTGTGAACCTTTCATTCCAAATTCATAAAGATGATATTTTTTTTTATCTAAAGCCCAACAGTCAAGATGTGCCTTTTACAATTGGGATTCAAACAAAGTGGATGTTAGAGACAATGGTTAAGCTCTCTCATAACACCTTAATAGAAATGGATTTGACCTTTAGCACAAATATATATGGAGCAAGTGCGATGTCAATGATCGATTTAGCTTGATCGTTTCTGTTGTAGCCATTTGAGGTGTAGCATAAATCTAATTGCAATGTGTTCTTTCATTATGGCAGTATCAACTGCACACACTTGTTGCATTTGATGCACAACAAAGTGGAGTATCGGTGGCATGGGTTATGGCATCTTAGAATACAACACAAGACATTGCACTCTGGCTGGATCGGCTCATGTAGAGATGTTACCCAGCACTTCCAGATTGGAAAGTCAACGCATTCATGGTTGATGATGCTTTGGCTGAAATAGCGGCTTTGAGGTAATTTCAATCTTGTTATTTTGCAATGTACCTTGTATTTATTCTGTGGATGTCACATTTATGCATAATATATATGGCAGGAAGATCACACATTCCAAAGTTATTTTATGTGTTTGGCACGTACGGATGGCATGGGTAAAAAATGTGAATAGGTTGGTCCCCAATCCAAATAAAGAGAAATTAATGGTTAAAGAATTGGGTGATATCATGAAGTATTGTTCCAATGACGATGTCACTTATGCAATTGAAGGATTTTTCAACAAGTATGTAGATGAGGAAAATTTCTTGGACTATTTCCAAACAAATTGGGTCTCCGGTGATAAACTTTGTAAGTGTGCATACTCTTGTTTGTATCTTTCTTTTTTTTCTCATAAAGATGGGATATATGCACTCAATTAGTTTTATACTTGTAGGGATGTGGGTAAAAGGTTGCCAAGATTTTCCCCACGCAAATCAAAAGACAAACAATGCAATTGAGTCATACCACTGCTTCCTAAAGACGAAGTTTCTTTTTGATAGAAGAAAGAAATGCTCCTGTAGAATGGACTAGTTGATATATGTACTTTTAATTAATGTTGATCCATTTTATCAATTCAAAGAGATTTCGAAAAGGGAAGGATATCTGAACAATTATAAGAAAGATAAGCTACTTGAGTCATCATCAAAAAGAGCTAAAATACTCACAGATAGTGACTTCTGCCCACATGAGAGCATATCTCATGCTTATTGGATAAGGAGTCAAACCAATCCTGATAGACGGTACCTTGTCTCTTGGTATCATCCAAATTTTATGGCAAGTGATTTCCCATGGGATTTTCATGGCAACATTGTTAAGAACTCTATAAAGGTTGGTTGGCTGTATTTCTCCACAAGGATTCATGTACATTATTGGATAATGATGCGGGGCCTTCTTCATTGAATTCTCCTCCCAAGATAAGTAGAATGAACCAAGCCATGTTGTAGATGCTGAAAATATTCCTGAGGCTACTAACAATGTTGATCATGATGTTTATGCACTCCAATTATCTAGAGAGAAGTTGTTTGGTTATTTTCAGTTGATTCAAAACAATCCTCCTATCACATTCAGTAAAAATTAACAAATGATTGGTCTTGTTCAAAAAATGTTGGATGAAGCCAACAATCTTCGGATATTGGACTATGACTTCTCCCTTGGATTGGGTGCATATGAGTCATCTTTGAAGAGGAAAAAGAGTTTTCTTATTTCTAAAAGGAAAAACAAACGAAGAAAAAAAAATAGCGGCTTGGATATCGATATGAATGTTCATCCATCCGAATATTAACCCTATCAGTTTCAGTACCTCAATAAGCGGGGGCATCCTCAATCCCACAATGCATCCTCCATTGTCGTAGATGATTTTCATCAAATAAAACGATGTATGTGCTTAGAATAGAATATTATTGACCTCTATTTGTTTAAGTTGTGGTGTATGAATGTTTTCAGAGGTACAACAATCCACTCCTATGGATCATTCAGTCCAAGGACTTGGATGGATGCAAAATGTTTATTTAGTGCCTATCTTTTCAGGTACCCTTGTTAATACTCTGTGACATAATCTCTATTTATGTTTCCCTAGTTTCCCTATCAATTTATTTTTATTACCTAATCGGATGTTGATAATGTTTTTTGTTGTGTTCACTATCTATATGGTAGCCGATTGCAAGATAGGGGTAGAAGCGTTGTCTTCTATTGTTTATGAGAGGGGAACACCATAACAATGGTCCAAGAGATGAAAAAGGTAATAGCTCAAAACATTGACCCCATGGGTGTTTTTTTTCATTTTAGGTATATTTAATATTTTGTTTGACCCCAATGGACTTGTGTGCGCCATGTTAAAGTTAGGTTTTGTTCCTGTTTCTACTCTTCCTATTTGTCTTTTTCCACAGGAAAGTATAGAAGTTATGTCTAAGCCATGGTTAAGCATACTTGGAAATCAGGCATATCCATTTCTGAGGAGTGCATTTCTGTTGTTATGCATCCTTGAAATTACGCATTTCAGGCTTTTGAAATATGTTCCAGCTGAAAACATGTACTCTGTTTGGCAACTACAGGACTGTGGAACCTTTGCCGAAGAATGTTTATTACCCTATTCCATCTAATTGTGAATTTTACCAAGTATATTGGACCTCCTATTTTGATAGAATTACACCTTAGTGAGTCCCTTACTACTTGTAATTATGAATACATTTATAAATATTAAATTAATGCTAAATTAATGTTTTCATTAAACAAATAGTTTTCTATTGTAAGATGTTGATATTTCTGAGCTAAACATTGTATTTCTGAAAGTGACATGGTATATATTTCAGCAAGTTTAGTCCTTAACATCATGGGTTTATAGTGAGATGAGTACATGACGGCAGTTTTACAACTACAACATATAATTGTGGATCAACATATATCTCTAGAATTTCTGTGACACTATCATCATATCTCACTAATTTGAAAGATGTAGTTCTATAAACTGAAGCTTTTAAACAATTTGTTACCATTATATTGTTTTTTGGGAAGCATGTTAAGGATTCAAAATGTATAGTTGTTTCTGTTCTTATCTTACTGCCGTCTGCATTATACTAGTAGGTATTCTTGTCCAAATTCCTCCGAATCTTTAGATGAATAACTCTTTCTCTTCCATGTAGTTTCATTTGAGAGAGTTGTGAAACATTCTAGATTTTATTGTCATCATAATTTCCCAAATTTTATAAGTCCATTGCAAAATTTTATTTCCATACACAGAGGTCTTTCTACTGTGTGGCCTTTTGTATTTGTATTTGTCTGCTAGGAGACTCGTCATTTCAAAAGTTCTCTATTCCTAAATGTTTTTGTTTCCTCTTCTATGGGAAGAGAAAATGACAAATGGATTATAACTGAAGAATACAAGGTCCACTATATAAAGTTTTCTCTCTCATGTTTAACTAGTACTAATCTTTTGAATATATCATCTTTGTGTAAGGCATGCTTTAGTGTTTTTAATATATTTAAATATTCTGGAATGATATGCATTTAAAAATTTGAGCTTATGTCACCTTGATTTTAGCATGAGATCTATGAGTATATTCATATGTATATCTCAACATCTGTAATATGGCATCATTACTAAATAAGTATATGTGGTTTTATCATACTCAGGTTGTAACTCTTCTTCAGTAAATGCGGGAACCAAAGCAAGGGAGCCTTCGAGGGAAGCACTCATATTCTTATCTAACTTAACCGAGAAATCTGAGGGCCATATTCTTCATGGCATGATGATTGTGAAGTTATGAGTAATGGGTTGTAAATATGAATATCATTATAGTTGTGTGGGTTCCATTACATTACTAAAAAGCTTTTGTACATGAAAATGAAAATGAAAGCAAGCTTGTTGCTTTCTATGTATTTTGAATTTGCTCTTTTGTATGAGAGGGTGTAAAAAGTGCATTGCTTTTACAAATGTAACCCTATGTGGAATTTGATGAAAGAATATGACCGTAGAAGATAGAAAAGTACTACAAAGCTATTATATAGAACCATTTTTACTATGGTGAAGTTAAGTTTATGATTATAAATATATATTTCTAAGCTTGTATACATCTTAAAGATTTTTGCATTCTATAATGTTGCCATAATGTTGTACTGTATCTGAACCCATGTCACATGTGTACAATATAGTCAGAATTGAAAATGCTATTGAAAATATCTCATGTATTGCATATTTGAATATACTCCTGGTGGTACATTCTAAAGCTATACAAATGAATTATAGTTTTCATTTAAAGGAAATTCAAATGGATACAGGATTAGAGTAGAGCAGGAAAAACAATTGTAGATTTGAGATAAAGCTACCCTATTATTTATTTAAGAACAAACTAAAAGGGTGAAAGGAAAAGGAAAACATGTCTCCTATATATTAATCATCTGGTAAAGGATAAACAAAATGAGAATAGTTCTGTTCTGTTCCATACATTACTGTGTATGTTGCCTGAATATTAGCATTTCGATGAAGATTACTGTCAAAGGATAGCAATTCTTTATTTATTCCAAGAAACTGACATGAAACTGCTTAAGATTCGGATCATAATGGGCTTTGTGGTAAGATTCTGCTTAATCCTTATATTGCACTTACATAGTTTTTTACCTGATACTCCTATATTCCATGCATTACTGTCTATGTTTCTTGAATATTAGCATTTCCAGGAAAATTAGTGTCAAAGAAAAGCAATTCTTTATTTATTCCAAGAAACTGACATGAAACAGAAGATACATCTTGACTTGTAATGCCAGCTTCAACTTATATGCAACTTTATGTATCTTCTGTGAAATTCTTGAAGATCTAAAGGTTGTGGAAAGTAGAATTGGAAGCAAGTAATTTGATCAAACATGTAAATGTAAATGTAGCCCTTCACGCATCCAAGGGAAAACCTTAGGCAAACATGTAAATGTTATCAAAGATCAAATCCATACAAACATTGGATATGTATATAAAAATATCACTAATCAAAAACACCTAAATGTATAAGTGCATAAGGTCAACTCAACCTGGTATCAATGATTGAGGGGTGGAGAACTAGAGTTGGATGGATGAGTTTCTATGACATAAGATTTATTATTCCTAAAAATTCTAAATTAAAGTGAAGAAATAATAATCTTAGGACCGATAGAACTTGCTCAAGTGAGTTGGAGGGAAATTTTGAATAAGGAAACAAATATCAAGGATCATTAGGGTTTGTAGGTATAAGTGAAGCAAATAAATAGAGCTCACTTCCTAAGGTTAATCTAAGGAAAAGGGGGCTTAGATGTGTAAACTTATGGAAAAGAAGGGTTATATTGGTCTTCGGTGAAGATATCACAATGAATAAAGTAATTGAATTGATAAACCAAGCCCTAACAATGTTCTTATTTGCAAAGCAAATATCTGAACGAGATTTAGGGGAATAGATAGAATTGGAATGGAAACCATGATTAAGATATATTCTAAAACTGCACTTTTATGGAAAGGAGTTGCCTCACTTTATGAAGCCCCACCAAGATGTTTGAAATGAGGTGGATGTGTTATTCAATGGCATTAATATTGAAGAAATGGACTCTAGAATAAATATTTCCACAACCCAAATTGGATGGGCCAAACTACTAACTCTCTAGTTGGATTTTTGGTCTCTAGATGTTTTTAGACCCATAGGAAAACATCGGGTGGTTTATAGAGGAAAACAACATATACCAAAAGATAAATTCTCATGAAAATACTCAAATTATAATGGAATACTTTAAAGAGGGTATAACACAAGGAATTAGTTCTGGTATTAATCATCTGGTAAAGGACAAACAAAATGAGAATAGTTCTCTTCTGTTCCATACATTACTGTGTATGTTGCCTGAATATTAGCATTTCCAGGAAGATTAATATCAAAGAAAAGCAATTCTTTATTTATTCCAAGAAACTCACGTGAAACTACTTAAGATTCGGATCATAATGGGCTTTGTGGTAAGATTCTGCTTAAGCCTTATATTTCACTTACATAGTTTTTTACCTGATATTCCTCTGTTGCATACATTGCTATCTATGTTTCTTGAATATTAGCATTTCCAGGAAGATTACTGTCAAAGAAAATCAATTCTTTATTTATTCCAAGAAACTGACATGAAATAGAAGATACATCTTGACCTGTAATGTTAGCTTCAACTTATATGCAACTTTATGTATCTTCTGTGAATGCCTTGAATATCCTAAGGTTGTCGAAAGCAGAAGTGGAAGCAAGTAATTCGATGTGGATTTAAAATAATTTTGAGTTCCAGAAGACTATGTAGATAAGATGTAAATGTATATCTTTAGCTATTAGAAAAGATTGTTCTGTTCTCATTTCAGACACAAATCGGTTTTTTCAAGCGTCCAAGCTTTCTATATATTATGTTCATGGTTGGAAACTATGATGCACATTAAAGGTTAAAGGTTGGAAACTACCAAAACCAAATACTAATGTGCCGATCCAAAATTTAAAATTAATGTATTTTAATTTGTATTTGGAATTAAGCACAATCATGTGAAAATTTTGTATAGTTGGAAAATTTGAAGTTGTAACTGATTGCAAGTAGGGATTTAATACATTGGGAGAGGTCACATGCACCCTCATTTAAAAGTATAATTTCTATTTAAGGGAGCTCCTCCCCCATTTTCCATCACCCAAAGTAGAGAATAAAATACTATTCTTTGAGCAAGTTCATTTTCGCACTTCAAGTCCTCAAGGTTCCATTGTTGGTTCTTCTCATCACCTTGTTCCACATCTAATCCCATATCAATGTTAAGAGGAAAAGAGAAAATATTTCTTGTAGCAGAAATGACAATAACAAACTTATGAAAATCAACTTTGATAAGATAAATTATATCTTCTTCCAAGACTTGTGGTCCTCTTAGAATCTTTAAAAAGATAGTGCTAACAGAAAAAATTCACTGAAGGAAAGTAGCCTCTCTAGACTCTAAGTAGGAAGACAGTGGAAAATGTAGTTAACACTTTCTATGGCCTGATTCCTTGGATAAAAGATCAGAATTTTCTAAATTTGGTTTAAGAAAAGCCCAAAATTATAGACCACAGTTACACACTAGTTATGCTGGGAAACACCACAAGGGATGAAATACAAACTTGGTTTCAAGCTCTCCAAATCTATTTTACAGCTTCAAGAGGTAAGGTTAAATTTAAAAACTATGGAGTTCTATTCTCAGTCCCTTGCTTTGCCTCTTCAAAGTGAGAAAAAAATCCTATAAAACCAAAAATCTCTTTACTCGGATGATATGTTTTCTGGAATATTGCTGATATGTTCAATTTTAAAATATCGCAACTTTTATGGCAATATTATTGCGAGCATAGAAAAATCACAATATATTGTGATACCAGGTATATTTTTGCAATGTTTGGATATACGTGCAGAGAGTTCCATTTATAAATGAAGGTAATGCTTTGCTACAAATATATGTATTTTGGATCTAATGGATAGAAGAGCAGAATGACCCAATAGATATAGGTGCAAAGAATTCAGTTTATAAACGAAGGTACTGCTTTGGTGCAAATATATGTATTTTGGGAAGGGTTTTTTTTCTTTGTTTGGATTTATTATTAACTAGCACATATTCATCTTTAAGTAGAGATTTGTTTTATAAAATATATCGAATGTGGAAAATTAGCACAGATTTAGTTTAAAATATCTATAAATGTAGAAATGGATTGAAAGTAAGATCTATCAAAGTTGAAAAGGGATCGTATCAAGTATGAGGTAGAGATCCCAACCTTATCCATCCTGATACAACTACATAATTTTAAACTACATATAGAAATGCAAAACAAATACCAATGCACAACATGTAATCCATTCATTATGATCAAAAATTGTATAACCATTCATTATGGTAAAAAATTACAATCTTCAGTGCCAAATGGAAAAATAGTTATGTCTGTCTCAGTGTTGGCACTATACAACGGACATTGTAAAAGCATGGGTTTCAATGAAACACCCATGACATTACAAACACCACAAGCATCATTAAAAAAAAACATTTACAGAATGGACATCTATATTGATTTCTGACAAGAAGTTTTGGTGGAGGTGACATTGATAACAACTCAACAATGGCAACTACACCTAGTTCTGAAACTGCTCCAAACATGAGATCATTGGACACATTTTGAATCTTGGCATGGTATTTTATGTTGAAGGACTGAAATTGAGCGGCAACGATTTTTGCTTTTCTATGAAGAGGCTTGAGATTGTCCTTTCTAACTTGATAGCTGCCTTCCATCGTCTTACATATCAATTTTGAATTTGTGTAAACTGAAATATCATTTGCGCAGTATGTTTTTGCCTCTTTTAAGCCTTCAACAAGAGCAATATAACACGCCTCATTATTTTTTTTTGTACCACAAACATCTTTCTTTCTTTCAATAGCGTGATTGAATGCATGATTGTAAATAACGTATCTAATTGTTGCTCAACCAGGGTTGGGGTAACAAGACACTTCTATACATAATGTCCACTTATGCTCCATTTTCTTCTTCACTGTTAATGGTTCCAAATTCCTAAAATCAAAAACAAAAAATAGTAATTATAAAAGCATACATTAAAAACAAAGCTCATGCCATGTAATTAGAAAATTTGGAACAATAATGAAGTTATTAATCCCACTTTTAAGATCAAAATATCTGTGTTAGAGCTAAAAGCAGAAAATCAATATTGTTCAAATAAGAATGATCTCATAAACATTGGAGAATGCCTAAAATTTCTTAATATGAAAGAATTTGTCGTCTTTATAATATTAAGAAAGTAGAAGATGAACAAGTATAAAATTAAAATTTTAAAACAAAACAATTAATTTCTACTATGTTTAATCAAAGTTTATCTCAGAAAATGATAAAACTCATCATCATCATATATTTTAACTCATAAATTTTTAAAGCAAATAACACAGTCCCAAATTAAATTACATTCAAGTTACCTATAAATCTAATTTATTGTCAATTTCCCAATGATGCTTAAAAGCATGAGCAAAAAAGACAATATCAATTTCCCAACCATGCTTTTAAAAGCATGAGCAAAACAGACAATATCAAATTTTCCAAATACGATTTTAATCATGAAGTGGAATAGCTAATATGATTAAAGGCATGGAATTGAATAGAAAATATACTTGAAAAAAAGAGGCCTTTGATAGGAATAAAAGAACCAAGAAATAGAAATACACATTCTGAAACACTGTTTACAGGTGATTATAATGTTCCATTCATGTGGAGGTTTGTCATTAACACAAGATAGGTCTCAATATCATAGGCATATATATTTGATATATGGAGTGACAACTAACATGATATGTCACTAACATGATATGTGGAGTGACAACTAAAATCATTTGGAGATCCAGAAATTCATGTCATGTAAATACTGAAGAATTAAAAGGAAATCCAAGCCATAACACAAGTTCTAATATCGTATGTGTTCAATTGTGAATAACAATATTAATGTATTTTTTACACCCAACAATACCACATGGGTTATTTTGAGGGCTTTATCCTTCTTCAAAATTACAAAAAAATGCCATGTAAGATGGGTGTCTCTAAGCTAAAGAAATTCCCTTGCCTAAATTTCCAAATCCTAGATGCCAACCTTTTCTCTCATCAACTGAATTGGTAAGATGATATTTAATGCCACTCTTGTGAAATACAAATATGTTTTAAAACATTGAGACAATATACAACCAAAGAAGTACGATAACAATCATAATATTGAAAAACAGTGCCGAGTGTTCAATATTTCCCACAAAGAATGGAACAGTACTCTGTCTCGTGCATATCTCATCTTTCCAATATTAGCATTTCAAGATTTAATGTATAAATGGTATTTCAATATAGCATATGAACATATGGTATATTATATTTCTTGGGTTGAGATCATTTCCCTCATTTCCTCATATTCTTAAAATCCATCTCTACATAAAGCAAGCAATAAAAGTAGTAAAAACTTGAAAAGGATAAGTATATATCACATAAGATTAGAGCCTTCTCATAATTGGTACTAAGGGGTGCTCCTAAGAATATTAACTAACCTTGGAGATTATAATATTACAAATAAATATGTTTCACCATTAAGAACCAAAACACTGTAACGAAAGGAGTTTCAGACAAGCTAGTAACAAGAAATCAGATCAACTAGTAACACAAATAAGCCTTGTCCATGGTGTTGGCATAGATACCAAAATATATAAAACTATAAACTGAGATGAACTTTACAGGAATTGAGTGTTGTCATCATTTACTGACCATATATTTCCCAACTATATAAATTCCAATTCGCAAATCAAAGTGTCATACGTAATGCTCAAATCACAGTGCCCTTCAAACTAAAGAACCCAAAATGTTTCCTTTGTTTTTCCATTTATTCATATATGAAGCAGATTTGTTCATATATGAAGAATTGACAGACAATAAAATAGAAGGTGGGAAACAATCACTGATTGTTCTAGGCCATCCCGGTTCTGGTAAGAATAAAGTATTTAGTACTGAGGATGCTTCTAATGCTAGACATTTGGAAACTCTGATGACTATTTACAAGAGATAATATCAATGGGGGAGAAAAATGGGGCAAAAACCTAATAACAAAAGGTGTAAACTACAACTCAATTGAACAATTATTAAACTGGAACACCAAGAATGAGCATTAGTATTTTTAGAACCAACTCACCTAATTTATAAAGCAAGAGAGAATAGTAATGTGTGTGGATTTTGCGACTTGGGCTCTGTGACTTGCACTCTGTGAATGAAGAATGCAGTTAGGGCGGACACAGGGGAGTTGAGGCGGACTGCACAGAGATAAGTTCAAACACGGGGGAGAGAAGTTCAAACACAGAAGTGGAGAGGGGGAGTAGCTGGCCATGCAGTTAATGCACGGATTCCATATTCGATCCCTACAATTCTTTGACATGGACGGTGGTGACAACAGAATGTACGGGGTGAAGTTAGATGGAGAAAGGGCAATGTTGGTGGAGGAGTGACCCAACGGAGGTTAATAGGGTGAGATCGACCATTGACGGCACCGGGTGGGCCTAGGTGCAAATGGTCAGGTCGATAGCTCACTCCTTTATATAGTGTTATCAAATTTTGACTATGATTTATTCAGGATATATTCTTGAGTACATGATTAACAATATATAAACACATAGAAGTGAATTAATTTTTCAGTATATATATATATATATATATATATATATATATATATATATATTTTTGAAATTATAATGTTATAAGAGAAAATACATGTTTTTAATCATTACGTTCATTCACATTTAGGGTATGCTTATGATATTCATGATATATACATGAGTTGTCTAAATATGCAACCATTTTGAGTGAGCATCCTCTATTTCCCAACCTATTTAAATATATTTGACACTCTTAAGCCCCGTTGTGGGCCCTTGCTCAATCCTTGGTCCCCATTGGGAGTCCACATTAATGTAATTAATGCACGGTGGCGAAGGTGATTAGAGTTTGGTGGATTTGAAGTGAGGCAAGCCCCACTAGAGAATGAGCCCCTCCCCTATGCCCTCCAACGCAGTATGGCTAGAGACATACAAACATTATCGTATGGCCAAAGACATACAAAAATTAGTTTCTCATTCAGTGTTTACACCCAAAGCTAGGATTCAACAATGGAGCAATGGATGAAGAAGAAGCTTCTATCATTTCCATTCATCACTAAGTGTTTGGGATGTAATTCATTATTCCAAACTTTTTAAGTTAGGCGTGGCTCAATGAACTCTTTGAGTCCTACACCTATTAATCCACTTCATTCAGAATATTTACACCTATTCATCCACATCATTCATAAGATTTACGGTTTATTTTTCACATTTTTACTTTTCCTCATCTCAACCTATAACTCTATATAGTTGGCATTCTTCAATGGCAGGCTATGGCAGCTTCCAAGTAAATGGGTGTGTGCAAGCTAATGATGGTCGTTTTTGACACTTAGATGCAATAGAAAGGTGAAAAAACATGCACCCATCAACATACATGGTTATTTTGAGACACTGACACAATTGATATTTTGAGATACTTACACAATGAATCTTGTGATGAGTAAAAAATGAAATGTAGGAAATTGAATGACGTTTACAAAGAAATAATTTTTTTCTATTCAAAATGTTCTTAACTATCTAAAGTTAGATCGTTTTTAACACACACTTTTTATTTTTGGGACAAATTATAAGGTATATGTTTTTGTGGCTGCAGCCTTTGAGTGACTAAATGATAGAATAAACTTACGAAAATGGGCATACATACAGAGAACAGATAGTACTAGTGCACGACTATTTTTCCAATAATAAAAATAATAATTTTTATTTTTATTTTAATCATCAATGAGATCAAACCTCAAAAATGATATGTCAATGATGGGTGCAAAGTTTGAATGTCTTGATGCAATTATTTTGAAATAGGTTTTTTATAGCATGTAGAGGTCGTTGTTCTTTAGTGCACCATACATTTTTTTTCAAAATGGTCAAGAAACGAAAGAGTTATGGAAGAAACACTAACAATATGTTTTTGAGTTGAGGAGTGATGACAGAAGATAACTAAGAAAAAAAATAATTATTTTATAGATTCTTGTTAAAAATACATATTTAGAATCTGCAAAAAAAATCCCATATAAGTTTCTAAAATTTCATAAAAAATGGAGGTGTACAACATACTGAAACCAACGACTAAACATGAGAATATTGAAAATTTGAATATAATGCTCAATTAGCCATGGTTTATCATACTCCAAGGCATAGGCATGATGAATCTGAAGCAAAGCCCAAAGCAGGCACATAGGCATAAGAATTCCATGCCAATATCGTTGGAGGCTCGACCATAGTGGAAATAAATGTGACCGCATTTTGTTTAAATTCAAATATGTGTTCCTTCCAATGTTAAACATGCATGCATTATATTACTGCAAAACACATGTGTGTTGGATATGATTACAATGCATGTGCGTTATGTAAGCATCTAACTTTATGTTTGACTGCATTGCCAATTATAACAATACTTTTATTATTTTATGTCTCTCCCCCACACCCCCATATTCCCCTTAACTCTGAATAACCCCCCCTCCTCCTCTCCCTACCTCTAACCCACCCTCCTTCTTTGCCTACCTTTAACCCTCCTCCTCTCTCTCCCTAACACACCATCGCCCCATTCATTCTCTCTCTCTCTCTCTCTCTCTCTCTCTCTCTCTCT